>JAKUCV010000017.1:0-36032 GCA_028386065.3 Turnera subulata | reverse complement strand
ATTTATAACCATGGCAAGGCTAAAGGAAAACAGGCTAATGATGCCAAATATAATGATAAGAAAAATCACGAGACAGTCTGCTATCGATGTGGCATGACAGGTCATTGGTCACGGACATGCCGTACAGCGAAGCACTTGGTAGAACTTTACCAATCATCTTTGAAAGGAAAAAATAAAGTTGCTGAAACAAATTTTGTCCAAGATGATGACCAAGATGCTGCCTTCCAGTCCGACTCATATTTCAATATTGATGATTATCTTGCTGATCCAGAAGAAGCAAGCAAGAAAATGAAGCAAGAATAATCTTGTTGTCTACTTCCATGTATTTTATATTTATGTTCTTATCTGTTGTTTATTTTTATTAATGATCTTAATGTTCTTTTAATTTGTAATAAATTTCAGTTCAATATTACTTTCTTATGTATGTTTTATTTTCTTTTATGAAGATATGGACATTCAACTATTTGCTTCCAAGAACAATGACTCAGATATCTGTCTAGCAGACAGTGCAACCACTCATTCCGTATTTAATAAATGGAAATATTTCTTTACTTTGAAATTTGAAAAGGCATATGTTAGTACAATCTCTGGTAGTACAAAAATAATTGAAGGCTCCGGAAGAGCTCAAATTCTACTACCAAAGGGAACAAAAATAATCATTGAAAATGTTTTGTTCTCTTCAAAGTCCCAAAGAAATTTATTGAGTTTTAAGTATATACGTTTAAATGGATATCATATTGAGACAATGAATGAAAGAGATGCTGAATATCTCTATATTACAAAAGTTACCACTACAGGTAACAAACAAGTTGTGGAAAAATTACCTGTATTATCTTCTGGATTGTATTACACAAATATTCGAGTCATTGAAAATTATTATACCCAGCCAGAAGCTGGCACCAGCCTGATGCTGACCAATGATTTAAAAATTTGGCATGATCGGTTGGGCCATCCTGGATCAATAATGATGCGTCGAATTATTGAAAATTCATTTGGTCATCCATTGAAGAACCAGAAGATTTTTCAATCTAATGAATTTATATGTGCTGCTTGTTCACAAGGAAAATTAATTATCTGGCCTTCATATGATAAAGTTGGTTCTGAATCACCAGCATTTTTGGAAAGAATTCAAGGAGATATTTGTGGACCTATACATCCACCGTGTGGACCATTTAGATATTTTATGGTTTTAATTGATGCATCAACTAGATGGTCCTATGTGTGCCTGTTGTCCTCACGCAATTTAGCGTTTGCGCGCTTATTATCACAATTGATCAAATTGCGGGCACACTTCCCTGATCATGCAATTAAGACTATACGTCTTGATAATGCCGCTGAATTCACCTCTAAGGCGTTTAATGACTATTGTATGTCAATTGGAATTGTGGTTGAACATCCTGTAGCTCATGTTCATACCCAAAATGGTCTAGTAGAATCGTTGATTAAACGCCTTCAGTTGATTGCGAGGCCATTATTGATGAGATGCAAACTCCCCGTTACTGCTTGGGGACATGCTATTTTGCATGCAGCAGCACTTGTGCGCATCAGGCCAACAAGCTATCATAAGCTCTCTCCCATTCAATTGGTTCATGGTCACGAACCTAATATCTCCTATCTTCGGACCTTTGGTTGTGTAGTATATGTGCCAATTGCTCCACCACAGCGAACTAAAATGGGTCCTCAAAGAAGATTGGGAATATATGTTGGATATGAATCTCCATCAATTATAAAATATTTAGAACCAATAACTGGAGATTTATTTACAACAAGATTTGCTGACTGCCATTTTAATAAAAATGTTTATCCAACATTAGGGGAAGTCAATAAGCAACTGGATAAAGAAATTAAATGGAATGCTATATCGTTATCAAGCCTTGATCCTCGAACAAATTAGTGTGAACTTGAAGTTCAAAAGATAATTCATTTGCAAAATATAGCAAATCACTTGCCAAACGCTTTTATTGATATCAATAGAGTGACCAAATCTCATATACCAGCTGCAAATGCTCCTGCTAGAATTGATGTCCCCGAAGGATAAATAAAGATTGCAAATGAATCTAAAGCACACCAGAAGTGTGGCAGACCACTCGGTTCCAAAGATAAAATCCTCGACAGAGAAAAGGAGCAAAGATACAAGATGGCCCCAACGAGGTAATAAAACCTCCTGCAGAGGTTCAAATTAATAATCCTCTAGAAGAGGATCCTGACATAAATTGTAATGTTCCATAAGTAACATAGGTACCTGAAATAAGTCAAAATGATGAGATCTCAATCAACAATATTATGTCAGGAACAAGATGGAACCGATGTGAAATAACCGTCGACAAAATTTTTGCATATAATGTAGCGCTAAATATTATGGAAGGAAATGAGGATCATGAGCCTAAATCAATTGATGAATGCCGGCAAAGAAATGATTGGCCAAAATGGAGAGACGCAATTAAGGCTGAGTTAGACTCGCTCATGAAGCGAGAAGTTTTTGGGCCTGTAGTCCTAACACCTGATGATGTAAAACCGGTCGGTTACAAATGGGTATTTGTGCGGAAAAGAAATGAGAAAAATGAAACAGTGAGATATAAAGCACGGCTTGTCGCACAAGGTTTCACCCAACGACTTGGTATTGATTATGAGGAGACATACTCCCCTGTGGTGGATGCAACAACTTTTTGGTATCTAATTAGTCTGGCAGTACATGAAAAATTAGAAATCCATCTAATGGATGTTGTTACAGCCTATCTCTATAGACCTATAAGCCACGATATATACATGAGAGTCCCTGAAGGACTCAAGTTGCCCGAAGCAACTAATTCCCGAGATATATACTCAATTAAATTAAAAAGATCTTTATATGGTTTGAAGCAATCTGGACGTATGTGGTATAATCGTCTCAGTGAATACTTGGTAAAAAAAGGTTTCAAAAATGATTTCATATGTCCATGTGTTTTTATTAAAAGGTCCATACATGAATATGTCATCATTGCTGTCTATGTTGATGATTTAAATATTATTGGAACTCCTGAAGAAGTTTTCAAAGCCGTGCATTGTTTAAAGAAAGAATTTGAAATGAAAGACCTTGGAAAGACAAAACTCTGTCTAGGTCTTCAAATTGCACATTTAGAAAATGAGATCTTTGTCCATCAAACACATTATACCGAGAAGGTTTTGAAAAGATTTTATATGGATAAAGCGCATCCAACAAGTACCCCGATGATTGTGAGGTCGCTTGATTAAAAGAAAGATATTTTTAGACCTCGAAAAGATAATGAAGAAATTCTCGGTCCGGAAGTACCATATCTCAGCGCGATTGGAGCTTTAATGTATCTTTTGCTACTAATACAAGACCTGATATATCTTTTGCTGTTAGTTTACTAGCAAGATATAGTTCTGCCCCAACTCGCAGACATTGGAATGGGATAAAACAAATTTTTCGATATCTTCGGGGTACAATGGATATGGGATTATTTTATTCATCCGGGTGCAAACCCGATCTAATTGGTTATGCAGATGCAGGTTATTTGTCTGATCCACATAAGGCTCGGTCACAAACAGGCTACTTGTTTACTTATGGAGGAACTGCTATATCATGGCGATCCACAAAGCAAAGTATTGTTGCCACCTCTTCAAATAATGCAGAAATTGTAGCCATACATGAAGCTAGTTGAGAGTGTGTTTGGCTAAGATCAATGACACAACATATTCGAGATTCTTGTGGATTGGATAGTGGAAAAGATGTTCCAACAATCATTTATGAAGATAATGCTGCCTGCATTGCCCAATTAAAGGGAGGATACATAAAAGGGGACCGGACAAAGCACATATCACCAAAATTCTTTTTCGCTCATAATCTCCAGAAGAATGGTGATATTTGTGTCCAACAGATTCGCTCAAGTGATAATTTGGCAGACCTATTTACAAAATCACTGCCTACTTCAGTTTTTGAGAAGTTGATAAGGAAGATTGGCATGCGACGATTTCGTGACATCAAGGGAGGCCAAAATGAGGGGGAGTAGAATACGCACTCACTCTTTTTTCCTTCACCAAGTTTTTATCCCACTGGGTTTTTCTTGGTAAGGTTTTTAACGAGGCAGTTCTTCTAAAGCGTATTCTACCCAAAGTGTATGACATTCAAGGGGGAGTGTTGTAAATAAATTATAGTGAATGTCATTGTTACCATACAGTAAAACTTGTTTTTACCGTACCCGAATTTACCCCCGGTAAATATTTTACCCCTCATCCTAATATCCAATTGGATTCATCCCTTTGGCCATTTACCCACCATAATTCTCTTTATCCTAATCTTAATACCATCTTCCTTTACCTAATATCTTTTTTATTTTATCTTATTAAATTAATCATTCTCATTTGTTTTTATCCTCCCATTTTCAACTATAAATTCCCCCTTCATTTCCATATACACACACACTTTCAATCTCCATAAACTCACTCTCTCCAAATTTCCATACACATCTTTTCTCTCCTCCCTCCATCATTAATATAATTATTCTCCATTTTGTTATTATTAAAGTTTTATTATTTCCTACAAAGTTGTATTATTACCTTGATCAAGTTTGTATTATTCCATCAAATAATGAAAATCTCCCCCAATTTTATAATAGGGCGGACATTTTTTATTTTTTATTTTTATGAATGATGCAACCTTTCATTAGATACTGGTGAGAACGTACAGCATTAGACTTTGCTAAGTCGAGGAGGACATGAGCCGGAGCTTACACATAGATATAGATTGTATATTATTTCTTATTATTATTGATATAATATTAAATAAGAGTATTTTGGTCTTTTAAGGAGGTTCATGGGTTTTATATATACTATAGATATAACATTGATGTTTACTGGAAATACGACTGATTGAAATCTTGCAAGCCACCCCGAAAACCATAAGCCTAACCCTGTCTCTCGCAAGAGTCACTCTCACCTCGTTCCAACGCAAAACCCTTTGCCTCTAGCCTGTTGAGCAAGGACATAAGCTTAACATGCGAGAAATCTATACATCTATTATCTATTATAATATATAAAAGCAAAGTCCTCACTCAAGGGTTCTAAAATTTCGACACCTAAGATTCTATTATTTCAACACCTGTCATTATATAGAGATGACAGATGGGATTGAGAACTAACAAAAAAAAAGCACAACAAACCCATAAATCGAACCATATTCATATTTTAAACCCAGAAAAAAAAACAAACGTTATGGGTGTTAATATATTTATAGAAGCATTTACATATGAACACTAATAATCAAGCTTTTCGGCTTGATTGTGGCTATTTAGAACCAGTTTTTATTTTTAAAAACGGCAAACTCATAATTGCCCCATTAAAATGCATTGAATTAATTTCTTAATGATTAAAAAGATACATACTATAAAAGAGTATGCTACCTATTCCATTTGTTCCCCAAAACAAATCGGCCTCCCCTTAAACAACCTTTGTGTTCCTATATATTCTACTTTTAAGCTCAATTCAGCATGAATCTAGGAGGTAAGAAATTAAATATTTAGATATTCTTTCTTTTTAAGGTTTTTTTTTTCATAGAAATTTTTATAACTAATTTTTTTTAGTTAACTTGGGTTTGATTGTTCGCAAGGAAAAAGGAATGTGGAGCAAGGTTTTATTAGTAAGTAACATTATTTTTTAACAATCTCCTCTTCCCTGATTGACGGTAGTTTTAAATAATTTATAATGTCATTTTTTTTCATGAATTTGGGACTTTCCGTGATTTTTTGGTTGGCTTTTTTGTCAAGAAAATCACATTAGCTAGATATTATTTCCTTAAAATCATCTACTATTCCACCACGAAATCCCGAGGAAGCAATCTCAGTCTCTCCATTCATATTTCCTCATTTGCTTTTTTGTTTTCAATGGAATCTGAATAACCAAACGAAAATTTGATCGACCCTCCAAATCAAACCTGATCCAGCCACGAAGGAGGCCTTTTCGATTTGCAATCGTAGCAGGAAATAACCCTATACAAGCCATTTCGATGTAAGATTATCCTCTCCAACGGGAAAAAAGAAGATTCAATCGGAACAATAGAAGTGATAATACATGAAATAACATATGAAATAATCATTTATTGCCTAAAAGGTCCAAGTAAGACCCTGAGGTACAAGTTTACATCAAGACCTTAGAGTTCAGGTCTACACCAAGATCCTGAGGTCCAAGTCTCCACCCTGAGGTCTTGGTCCATATTAAGATCCTGAGGTCCAAGTCTCCACCCTAAGGTCTTGGTCCATATTAAGACCCTGAGGTCCAAGTCCACACCATGAGGAGGTCCATACCAAGACCTTGAGGTATAGGTCCATACTAAAAACCTCAAATCTTCTATAAATAGTTGCCCCCTAACCTGGATAAAGGTACGAGAATAGAACTAATCAATCTCTTCTATCTATTACTTACTACAGAGAGTTTAGTTCTGACTTAGGCATCGGAGAGCCTCCGGGGTCACACACCCTGGACACCCCCGGTGTCCTTTTGTCTTCCTCTTTTGCAGGCTTTGCATCACCAAGATCCTACCACACATAGACCTTCTATAATCAGGTAAATCTCTGATTTATCATTTGGCGTCGTCTGTGGGAAACCTGAACAAAAAGTCATGTCTTCCCAATATGAACAATTGGGAGTTACCACGGAATCTACACCCCAAGGTGATGGAACCAAAGGTAATCCAACAATACCCACCGTTGGTGGTGGTACCGAAAGAGATCTAATAAGTAAGGCATCCACAAATCAGCCATGTCTTGAGACTATAGCCCAGGCTGAATTTATGCAATTTAGGGATGAGATATTGGCCAGCTTGCATAAATTACAATCTGTAAACCCAATATAGGATGCCGAAGAGCGGCATAGAGGTAGGGCTGGAAAAAAGCCCAGGCTTCCCTCCCGTGATGAGGAGGAACAACTTATGAAGACAGCCTTTGATGCACGTCCCTTTAGGGAAGAACATGAAGAACATGGGGGAGACAAGGGTCCCTTGTCAGAAAGGCAAGTGAAAGAATTGATTGAACAACACCTGCAGTCGGTGAAACGGCAAGCAAGGGGGAATGAGATGGATAGTGTCTCGCCTCTGAAAGATGTCGTCCGACTTGCTCGGGTACCAAAAAAATATAAAGCCCCTCTATTGAAAACTACGGTGGTCATACTGACCCTAGAGACCATCTTAAGCAGTACATAGGGACTATGGGTATGTATGGTTACTCAGATGCTGTCCTATGTAAAGCTTTTCACACCACCTTGGTCTAGTCGGCTAGGGAGTGGTACATGGCACTAACGCCCAAATCAATAGGGAGTTTCAAAGAGCTTAGTGACCAGTTTTGACCCACTTCTCTAGTCAGAAAAAGACCAAGAAGACTCCATTGGCCCTCATGATGATGAAACAAAAGTCAAAGGAGCCATTAAGGGACTTTATGATGCGCTTCAATGCAGAGGCCATTGAAATTTCTAATTTAATAACCTCAACCAAAGCACATGCGCTAATAATAGCAACCAACAATATGGATTTGAAGAAGGCATTAGCTGCCAAAGGCCCTGAAAATGAAGATGATCTAATGGTAGAAATTGTTAAACAAATTAATGTAGAGGAGGCCCTAGCTCTAACAGAGCCCCAGTTTGATGGGATAATCGACGTGGGAATACCAAAATTCAAAGAAAAAGAAGGGCGCGAAATCCAAGAGCTGGAAAGTTGCTCCCCCATACATGAAATATAGAGAAACTAAAGGGGCTCTACGTTAAGAAGCACTGCAAGTTCTCCTCTCCCATCAAAAGGTTTTTACTCTTTTCTTCTTACAAATAAAGACCTTGCAAAGTGTCTTCATTCTCATTTAAATAAAAGATATGAAAACTTTGTCTTCCTAGTTGTCATGTGTTAATGATGTTGTTATCAATTTCGTATTAAATCGAAACCCTTCTAAAAAAGAATAAAAACTTTGTCTTCCTAGTTGTCATGTGTTAATGACGTTGTTATCAATTTCGTATTAAATCGAACCCCTTCTAAAAAGGAAGAAAGAACTCATTTTTTTTAAACACTCGTGTGTAAGGGTTTCTTTTATAAACCTAAGTCTATCTTTTTACTCACTCATATATAAGAGTTTCTCTTATAAACCCGTGTTTAAGGGTTTATCTTAAACCCTCTACTCGTAGGTTTACTGTTTCTTTTTTTATTCCTTCCTTTATTTTCTTCTTAAAAAAAATAAAAAACTAAAAAAATGGGGGGTTTAAATCACGGCATTGGTGACCGGTTGCGGTAACAAAAACTTTAGGAGAAAAAAACAATTTTTTCTTTCCTTAATAGTAATGATAACAGGGTTTGAGACGACCGCAAATTTTGGGTCTTTTATTTTTGTACCTGCATCCACTGGTTTAATTTATACTCCCCGATTAAAAGGCCTTATTGTTAAAGTCCTTAATTAAAAGGCCTTCTTTTAAAAGGTTTATATTGTACTCCTTCTTTTAAGATTTCCCTACTCCCCGATTAAAAGGTCTTATTTTTAAGGTCCTTAATTAAAAGGCCTTCCTTTAAAAGAATTATATTGTACTCCTTCTTTTTAAGATTTCTCCACTCCCCGATTAAAAGGCCTTATTTTTAAGGTTCTTAATTTAAAGGCCTTCTTTTAAAAAGTTTATATTGTACTCCTTGTTTTTAAGATTCCCTACTCCCCGATTAAAAGGCCTTATTTTTAAGGTCTTGTTAACAAAAGATGTCCCCTTGTAAAGGTCTTGTTAACAAAAGATTTTTATGACACCGTCACACCTATCGCCATGAGTTACGGTAACAAAAATTTAGAAGGAAAAAACATTTTTTGATTCTCTTTCCTTAATAATAATGATAACGGGTTTCTAGAGGACCTTATAACTTGGGTCTTATATTTTTGTACCTACATCCAAGGGTTTTAATCTGTACTCCCTAGTTAAAAGGCTTTCTTTTTAAGGGTTTCTTATCTCCTTACATTTAAGGATTTACACTTTAGTCCATCTCCTTACATTCAAGGGTTTACATTTTAGTTCATCTCCTTACATTCAAGGATTTATACTTTAGTCCATCTCCTTATATTTAATGGTTACACTTTAGTCCATCTCCTTTCATTTAAGGGGTTACAAAATGATAAATCCCAAGCTGACATCTATTTTTATACCCATGGTCTTGTTAACAAGACCCCAAGTAAAGGACTTATTTACAAGTCCCCTTTCTCTAATCAAATTCTTGATAACAAGTCTTGCCTCCTCAAGTCAAGCTCTTATTTACAAGACCTCCCTTTTAAATCAAGACCCTACTTAAAAACCAAGATCTTACTTGGGCGTATGCCCTGCTGACCTTAGCCCCTTTTTTATTATTTACTATGGTTTCTCTTCTTTTAATTAATTACCTTTTCAAATTGTATAGCATGTCTTGCAATTTTATTTTCAAACTATTAATCATGTATTGGCTTCATCCTAATTTCGAAAAATAAAAGTTTTAAAAGCAAGAAGTGGCTTGGGTTATTATATATACATACGAAAAAAGAGAAGACTCTTTGGGTTTAAAAAATAAGATCCCTTGATTGTAAAAGTTTAGATTCCTTGAGTGTAAAAAGAACGAACCCCAAGGTCTAACAAGGAAATACCCATGGTGTGAAAATATTGTCTTTTACTACTAAAAATCCAAAAAAAGAGGGAAAAAGGATCATGTAGCCTATGCTAGTCGCATAAATAAGATGACGAAAAGCCATACAGTTGCAAGAAAAGATGACGAAAGGCTGTGTACCCTCTACTAGTTGGAGAAATAAGACACTGAAAAGCCATACAATAGTTTATAGTTGCAAGGCAAGACGACATGAGGCCATGTAGCCGATGCTAGTCGCAACAACAAGACGATCTAAAGAAAGATCACGTAATAAAAGACGACTAAAGCGCGGTATGGCCCAAATACGTCGCATGATAAAAGACAACTGAGGCAATACAGCCCAAGTAGTCGTAGGTTTTGTAAAAAAAAAGACGACCAAGACCAAGCAGTCAAAAATAAAGGTCGCATGTCTAGAAGAAATATAAAGAAGGTACCCATTCTTAGAGGTCCTCTTTGTATCCCATCTCCATAAAGAAGGTACCCACTTCTAGAGGTCCTCTTTATATTGTGTCTCCTCCATTAAAAAAAAAAAGAGAGTAGAAGAAATATAAAGAAGGAACCCATTCTTAGAGGTCCTCTTTATATCCGATCTCCATAAAGAAGATACCCACTTTTAGAGGTTCTCTTTATATTGTGTCTCCATTAAAAAGAAAAAAAAGAGAGGAATCCACTTTTGAAGGTTCTCCTTACATTGGCCTACCTTATTTTATCTAAAGGCGAATATCTTCGAGTTAAAAAAGAGAGGTTTCCAAGAGACAACAAAAAAGGAAAAAATTCCTTTCAAAAGTAAAGAATGTTCATGCAAATCCAAGGGAGCTAAACAAAAACCGCAACCTTTGTCTTATAAGATGATCACTTACACTGGGGGCTATATGAGTCTTGAGATAGCCAAATAAGGCAATTTAATGCATGGTGATGACTGGAACAAAAGAGCACATTTTTAAGAAGTAAACTCTAAGGAAAATTGCTATACAATTTCCCTCAGAGTTGGGGGCTAGTGATAACACATGAAATAACATACGAAATAATCATTTATTGCCTAAAAGGCCCAAGTAAGACCCTGAGGTACAAGTTTACATGAAGACCTTAGAGTCCAGGTCTACACCAAGACCCAGAGGTCCAAGTCTCCACTCTGAGGTCTTGGTCCATATTAAGATCCTGAGGTCCAAGTCTCCACCCTGAGGTCTTGGTCCATATTAAGACCCTGAGGTCCAAGTCCACACCATGAAGAGGTCCATACCAAGACCTTGAGGTATAGGTCCATACTAAAAACCTCAAATCTTCTATAAATAGTTGCCCCCTAACCTGGATAAAGGTACGAGAATAGAACTAATCAATCTCTTCTATCTATTACTTACTACAGAGAGTTTAGTTCTCACTTAGGCATCGGAGAGCCTCCGGGGTCACACACCCTGGACACCCCCGGTGTCCTTTTGTCTTCCTCTTTTGTAGGTTTTGCATCACCAAGATCCAACAACACATAGACCTTCTATAATCAGGTAAATCTCTGATTTATCAAGAAGCAACAACGTGATATTGCCTGATTGACCAACCAATCTGCAAGCTATTGTTCACAAATAATCAAAACCGGCCAATTTTTTTTGAAGGAAATAACACAAACCCACACTAAGGTGAAGGAGATAGCGGAACCAACATGAGTACTGGCTTAACGTACATTGGTGGATAAAATGAAAATAAATAAAATAAACCAAATAGCATGCAATAGACAATTCACGATTATGCAATCTCATATCTTCACACAATCAAACTGCAAATTTGCAGGAGGATGATAGGAATACACTATTAGGTGAATTGAACCTCTGCAATCCATGCCAGACAAGGAAAATAAAACAAATCCCTACAAAAAAGTGATATGATTTCTTACTCAAGAATCCGTGAAATAATCAAGTAACATCTTGCCTCCAACTACAACTTGGGATATCCAGAAGAAGCAAACGCATGTATGTGCCTATATAGTTTTATCCTACCTATTCAGCTGGATTTATCCAGGATCATTTAGCATGTTTTAAAACAGTAAGGCTGGCAAATACAGTCAATGGCATGAATCAGCTTCCGGCGGAGACCTACTGCGTTTGCACCCATATCTTTGAGCTTCTTCATGCTCAAATTTGCCAACTGAAATTTAACATTCCCTATTTTACTTTGAGAAATATAGAGAACAGATTTTTCAAGTCTTGCCTATGAAAAGAGGGCTCACCTTAGACAAGCAACGGGAAAGCGATTCAATTATATTTATGTTGAAAGGTAATAAGTTAATTCTAGGTAAAAAGGCTTTTTTGTCCCTATATTTTTTTATTTTCATCGTTGTTATCCCTATTCTTTGAAAATCAGCATTGTTGTCCCTCAACTTAGGTAAAACCGGGTATTGTTGTACAATTTACCTTCAATAATTGGTAACTCTACCTGGTGGCGACACGTGTTTTGTAGGGCCTTACAAGTATGAAATTATTTAATATTTTTTGCTAATTAATTAATTTTCTATGATATATAAATTTAAATTTAAATTTAAATTATTTTATATTTTATTTATAATGGGTATATCTTTTTAAATAAAAGAAAGAAGCCTGAATTTAATTTTTTAATATTATTTTTTTGATAAATTCTAATAAAGAGATACCATCAACCATGTAGACTGAAAGATATTTTTTTCTCAATTTTAAATTGAAGTCGATGTATGACTAATGATAAAAAACAAATGAGAAGGGGAAAAAAAAACCCTCCCGGCCAGTGCTTCCATTCCTTGATCTGAAACAGGGCAACTCTTAATGCAAAGCTTCTTCAACGCCACACATTTTGCAACAATGCAAGAAATCTCTGCATCTCCAACAGTATCACTCCCACACAGAGCCAATCGCTCAAGAATTTGGCAATTGGAAGCCAACATCTCCAAGCTTACATTAGTTGGATTAACCCCAATCAAAATCAATTTCTGCAAATTAGGGTAGCATTTTGCCACCGCCAGCAACCCTCCATCCCCAATTCCATTCGTCTTCCACCCATCAATATGAAGCTTGCGCCACAGCTTACACCGCTCAACGACCGAAACAAGCCCGAAATTTGTGCACTCTAGAGTTTTAACTAGGTGCAAAATCTCAAGATCCAAGCAATTAGAAATCGCAGAGAGCACCGTCAGTTACCTGTATCCTTTCTAGATGCAAAAGCTTATCCTGGCTTTGTTCTAGGAAGTGGCGGCTGAGCGAGAGGTAGAATAGTCGACGGCAAGCTGGAAGGAAGGTGGACGGAAGTCAATCAAAGACCTGCTCGCCTGATTGCAGTTCGTCTCGTCGCTGATTCAAACACGACGGTGTCCTGATACATAAACGAAAAAGGAAGAGGAGCAGGCAGAACTTTGGATCAGATCTACCATTACACACGGTACAGGAGGTGCTTTTGGAAACGGCAGCCTCTTCGGCGATGAGTTGAGGCAGAGAAGAGGAGTACGGGGAGGAGAAAAGACAGGGTCGGCAGAGGTGTGGCGATACACGCGGCTGGCGGTTGTTGCGATGGTGTGTCGCCACTGCGCCGTCTCAGGCCATGGCGGCCTCATCACCGTCGTCTGCTGCGCTCTGCTTCAGTGGAAGATCCTCAGCGGCGGCTCCTGTGCTGATTGATGAGGAAGATGAAGGCGGCGGTTTGTGGTGTGCGGTGTGGTGTGGTTGGGGAGGAGAAAGAAGAAAAAAAAAGAGAAAAAAAAAGACGGAGAGAGAAGAAAAAGAAGAAATATATATAAAAAAGAATCAGTATTGTTTTTTTATTAATTTGTCTATTATTAAAATATAAGATAAAAATATAATAAGAAAAATTTTAAAAAATTAAAAATGGCCATTAGCTATCTGCCACGTGTCCATCTCAATTGGTACACCGGCTATTGGAGGTAAAGTGTACACAAACACCCGGTTTCACCAAACTTTAGGGACAAGATTGGTGATTTTCAAAATACAGGTACAACAGCGATGTAAATGGAAAAGTGAAGGGACACAAAAAGCCTTTTTACCGTTAATTCTAACAAGCAGAGACTTCTAGCACATGAAACCATCCATCCACAAATAAAAGTACATATAAATTGAAACCATCCATCCACAAACAAAAGTACATATAAATTAAAACCATCCATCCAGTAAGATTTTCTTTTTCTCTCCGTAGAAAAATTTTATTTGCCATTGCTATATATTGTCGCTTTGTGGTCTCGGAGACTATAAGATAATTGTGGCATTAGTTAAGCTATAGGAGCTTTTGACTAATTGCAGTCAAAGATTGTGGCTTTTATGTAACGAAGAAGCTAAAATGCCTAGGGACTATATGGGGAAAAAACAACATTGATGCACATAAAAAATATAAAATTAAATATAGACATACTAAAATATCTACAAAAATATATATGGGTGATAAATATTGTGGCTTTATATTTACATATGTAACTTAATTATAATATTTTGTTCTAAATTTTGATAATATTTTTTGTTATTTATTTAAATAAACTAATTTACCTTATTAATTTTAGTTACCTGCATTTTAGAATAAAAAAATTGGTAATGCAATTATATTGAAATTTTAATATCTAATTAATTTAATAGTTTCTCCAATTTGTTTTTACCATATTCTATTTTTTAAACTATTTTGATACTATATCTCAAATAGTGTATATATTTTTTTAAAAAAAAATTGGTAATATTTTTTAACTTTATTAAAATAAACTAATTTTTCTTAATAATTTTAATTATTCAATTCAAAAAGAAAAAAGTTATTATGAAACTCCCCAACCCGTATTTATCGTACATAGTAAACACGTGTCGGAACTGTAACAACCCAACCAAACAAAGCCCAACATACAGTGTATACAACAGAAACTCCGGCTCAACAGCCCAAATCAAATATGAAAGTGACCCTTCGGCCCAACAACAACTACACGTCACCCCAACCCGGGATCATCAATAACATCAAAACCGGCCCAAGGCCCAACAATAATAATAAACAGCACAGCGGAAGACTTAATAACTCACAAAGACACTGTATGCGACACTGATGCAACTAATGGATCCGAGTCCTGTCCAAGGGATAACGCCGCAGCCTGTCTGGAATGCATCAAACCTGAACCACAAATAACTCAACCTACGGGATGAAAGCCCGCAGGTGAGGGGTGAGTCCGAAGTGCCCACCAACCATGGATAGACAATCAATATGCAACACTATAAATTACTCACGGTCGAAAACAGTCATAACAGCCAAATATATACCAATCCAAAAGACTCGACCCAAAACTGGTCCAAGACCAAAAAGACTTAAACAAAAATCCAATTTCCAAGTTTATCTTTCCGGGCCCCGTCACGAATAAGCTACGGGTCAGACCTGGTTCTCAACATATTTCGGGTGCCAGACCAAACCAAGAGAGCCCAGGGATCGACATCCCAAAATAGTAACCCAGGGATAGACATCCCAAATATAATCACGGGATAGACATCCCAAGCATAGACAAGCTTACCACAAGTAACCCAGGTCTTGGCCACCACAAAACAGTCTTAAACCATTGAGTCGTACCACTATTTACCACGTGACAATTATATTATCATCATTCAAAACCAAATCACAGGGATCAACATCCCTAACCAAAATACCGGGATAGACATCCCTATCCAAAACGAGGATCGACATCCTTATCACATTTTATTGTTTAATCCATTAAAAGACACAGAAATAAACATCCAAACTCAACGCACAGGGATAAACATCCCAAAACCAGATCAAGGTACTGGGATAAACATCCCGAATCAAACCACAACAAATGCAACACTCAACAGTGCAACAATCATCAAACACAACAACCGAGTAATATAGGCACATATTGAAGGAAATCCATCCTCACCTTAGCCGATTACTCAACTCTGAAGATAATGACCGGTCCAAAGCCGGCTCCTCGGGAAATTGCCCGATATCAAAACCTACACAACAAAACAACATGCTCACATAAATACGCATAATCGGTATGCTATGATGCCATAAATTATAAATTAAACATCATTCTCTTCGGTTATACGTCTCGGTTATATTCATAAAATTATCATTAATCGTTTTAAAATCCTTTTCCGAAAATAATATATCGTGCGTATACCCAAATATTACTTCGGTATTTAATACTTTAATTAAATCTCTTTTCAAAATATTTTTATCAATTTATTTATCATTTTCCAAAAATTATAATCATCATAAAATACCTTTTTTCTCTGGAAAGATATGTATTTATATTTATATTTTCAAAATCATTTATATAAAATAATTACACTTCTCCAAAAATATAATTACTATAACATATTTCCTGAAAATATAACGTATGCTTATACTCCCAAAATATTTATAGTATATGTGTAATTTTCTAAAATAATTACTATATAGTAATTTTCAAAGGGTGTAATTATATACTATATAATTATATTACTTCTAGAAAGTATTTAACCAATTTTCCGGGATAATTAAAATCATAAAATTTCCATAAGTATTATTTTCCATAATATAATTTTCTAGGGAAATTAGTTATTTATATATTTTTGAAATAAATCCATAGTGTATGTATTCTCTGAATATTTTCATAGTATACATATATATATATATATATATATATATATATATATATATACTTATGGAAATTTTATGAAATATATATATCTTTTCTTTAAGAAATTTTAATTTTTTTTCAAAAGGATATAGATTGTATTATAATCATCATAATTCCTCAAAGAAAATAATATGTCAGGTAATCATTTTATTTCCAGAAAAATTTATTCATGTACCACATATATTTTTTTCCCAGTAATTATAATTTATAAATATATAGAATTTTTTTATTTTAATTATTATTTAACAGACTAGGCAATTGGTCAAGCCCAGCTTGCTGCATAGGCTTAACCCAGCAACCCAGGTGTGAGCCCAAGCAGCAGGCCCAGAATTCACTCAGCCCATGGTGAGGTCCAACAAACTCCCACTCAGCCCAAAGCATACCTAGGTCAGACCCACAGGAACCGGGTCGACCCACCCACATCCCACATCTCACCCGGGTCGTCAACAACCCGTGGATGGCTCACCTTGTGGGCTTCGGAGGCGACACGAACGGAACGAGGGCGGCGACGGCGCACGCGAGGCGAGGTGAAGGGAGGTGCAGGTGGGCGACGCTCGGCTGCTGGTGGACATGTCAGTGCAACGGCGACGGGAACACGTACGGCGGCAAGAGAGAGGTCGGTGTCGTGGTTGCTTGCAGGCGGCGGCGAGCGAGGAAGCAAGGGCGGCGAGGCGGCAGGTGGTGGAGATCGGGTCTGGCGACGCGGCCTCGACGATCTGCAGCGAGGAGACGGTCAGGAGAGGAGGCGGATCCGACGACGGCTCTCCTTGTCGGGCCGATCTCTAAAGGCGGCGCTGCTGGCCTCGTCGCGGGGAGGAGGAAGGAGAACTGGTCGCGGTCGTTGATGGCGACTCCCCGGTGGCAACGAGTAGGCGAGCAGGGCGCGCGGCTGCGCGTCGGTGGAGAAAAGAAGAGATGAGAGGAGAGGGGAGGAGCTGGTGGTGGTTCCGGTGGTGGCTCGGTCGGTGGTCAAGGTGGAGGGTATTCTTCCTTTTCTTTCTTTTTTTTTTTACTGATTTCTCTCTTTTTTTTTCTTATTTTCTTTTTTCCTCTAGCTTTCCTTTTTTTTTTTTTTTTTTCCTGGTTTGGCTGCACTGGTTTATTTGGTAGAGATGGATGAATATTGTGATGAAGTTGATACTGGGCAGATTTTGCAGGCAGGAGAAGGAAGAAAAGATGGTGATGGTGTAGGGTGCAAAGCATGCAGAAAATCACGGGGAAAATAGGTGTGCATGAGATGGTGAGACAGGAAGAAAAGGCAGGCACGGGCGACACAGGAAGAAAAGAAAGGCGCCGGCGTGTCTAAACCGGACTAGAAAATAACTGCATACCCCCTTAGTTATTTTCCAGTGTGATTTTTCTGAGGATTCCGGGACCCGAAAAATACCAACTTAGGTCCGAAAAATCCACGGAAAAATCTTGAGCACGGGAAAAGACTCGGTTCGAAAAACGACGCTCGATTTACCTTGAATTAATTACCCAATATTGATTCTTTCGGTAAATCATTGTAAAAAAGACTTTTACAGTCCCAGTAAAAATCTAAATTTTTACCCGGGCTGTTACAAATTACATGAAACTAAAGTGTAAAAAATAATATATAGTGTTGAATTGTAATATAAAGTGTAAAATAATAATAATTATAGAAAAGTTGCACTTGGGAAATACATGTGTAACTTAATTGTACGGTTACGTGCCAAAGTTAGCCAAAAGGTTTTGTTATTATTAAAATTAATTAATTAATTTTAATAATTTTAATTATCATCATTTTAAGCTAAAAAAATCTGGAATGAAACACCCCGACTACTATTTACTTAACAAACAGTAATTACCGAACAAACAGTGCCGACACGTGGCACAGATTATAAATACAACACGAAAATCCGGCCCAACGGCTCAAAGATATTATCATGACACCCGACCTCGGGTACAACAGTATCAAAAGCACAGCGGAAGCAATTTTAATAATTGCAGCAATAGTATGAATTGACTCGACGCAAATTATGGATCCAGATCCGTAGGAGGAGATGCCGCAGCCTGCCATAATGCATACATGCACAAAGAACAACGTAGTCTGTCGATGGGGCAGGTGAGGGGTGAGATTCTCCATAATCTCACCGACACATAACTCATGATGAACTACATAGCAGATACTTAACAGTCAAGAGCACATCAATACGGCATACGAGTCGTGATCAGAACACAGAATAAATACAGTCATAAAGAACAATGCAGACTATGCAAATGTCCACCCCATCGACCATGCAATGCACTGACCATCCAATACTGACTGTACCATACACTAGTGCCCGACCAGGACACCTCAACTCAACTATATATTGGGTAACCGACCCAGTCTCAACAGACTATACAACACACACATTAGTCCTGACAGACTATACTCAACAGGGGTTCCTCATCGTATGATAACATACCTCTACTGTGCTTGCTGATCATCTACCCGGTACCAAAACAATCTCAAAATCACGTGAGCCTCGCTCACCGGGTAGCCGGCAACCAGCACGGACCATACCCAATCAACATCACAAACCGGTCCCCGGGTAGAATCACAACAGAACACGGCATCAGCAGTCACCACAACAACTCGTAACCACTACAACAATAATTTCTCATTAATCTCGATCTCTGGGTATCGACATACCCTTAGTAATAACAATCTCCCAACCGTCGACTACAGCCGACAACCAACATATCTCAATATCCATTCAAAAACGACATGTGATACTCATTCGACAATTATCAAAAGTAACCGACAACCAACAAAGGACAACTGGCAACCGATGCCAACAACAACAGACTACTCACGACCAACGATAACAACTAACACCCGCAAACCGGCAACCTATGCCGACCACGGTCAACCAACTATACTGAGGACTGACAACCTCCCAAGGTCTGATCATGAGACAACATGCATATGGACATATCACATCACAGCTCATCAAGCAATTCAGCAACATACAAATCCTCACAACAAATGTCAACAAATATCACAAAGATATCAACAACAATAAACCATAAGATGCAATGGAACCTATGTAGTTCCAAGACCAACCATCCCGGCTATCACGGGTGGAATGACGTATATGCAACCTCACCTTGGCCCGTTATTAACTCTGGATTTCCACCACAAGTTCCAAAGCCGATTTCTCGTTGAATTGCTCAGTATCAACTCCTATATAACACATAATATGCATTCATAAGATGCACAGCAGAATGGTATGCATGTGTAAGCAAAACAGTTATTTATTGACTTATCCTGTACTGAATCCTTCTTTGTTGCTTAGGACCATTTTCGTTTTAAATACCGTATCCGGTTATACTAACCATTAAATAAATCTACAGCCTTCATGAATATTTGTCAAAATACGGTATCTTACAAAAAAAAATTATTTTCTTGATAAACAATTGATAGTTAATAAATACGAAAATAATACCAGTAGTGAAGCCGATAAATAATGAAAATTGTTAGAATAATATAACCAATGATAAAATAATAATAATAATAATAATAATAATAATAATAATAATAATAATTCTCTAACGAGTTAGCATAAAAGAAAATAATAATTTATCTACAAATAAATATTAAATTAACCACATTTGGTAAGTTATAATAATTACAGTAAATAATGATATGAACAAATAATATTAAAATAATTCCTCAGCGACAAACCATATGGTTTTAAAATATACCAAAGGGACTCATTAGGTATTTCGTTCAATATATATATATCGTAGTAAATATATATATTAGACAAATAAATAGTATCACCGACTATTATTATAAAAAAAATTCATATCATGTTAGTAGTATAAACCATCATAAATAATTGATAACCAATTTAATTAATACATAAATATTAAATAAATAAAATGTCAGATGAGTAGTAATATTTCTGATAATTATCAATACAAAAGAGTGATACCAAAATAATATTATAGCTGATAATTAATTAGATTTTATAATTCATAAGTCAATGGTATAAGCCGGTAAATAAATAAATAAATGTTATGTCCATTATAATTATTTAGCTGAAGAGATTTTATATAAATAAACTTGTTGGTTACTATTAATAAATATTTGAATAACCAGAATGTTACTCCAGTAACCTAGAAAATAATGAGAATATTAATTATTATTATTACACAATTAAAACCTTCAATAATAATAGCCAAAGTATCTTAGAAAATATAAATCCATGCATAAATTAATATTCCCAGAAAATATTAACTTAACTCATAAATAAAATGTCACAGCCGCTTTTATAAATTCTTACATGACCAAAAGTATATTTCTAAAAATCATAAAATATTAATTATTTTATAATCCGAATGAAACCGTAAACAATTATTAATGAAAATGTTTGGTCGAATAAATTCTTTCATTAACCAATATAATCAATTATGCCCGTTTATATGAAGCCATTAAAGAAATCGTTAATATCGTCCCGTGAACATGGATGCATTACACGTTCGGCCCGTTTCCGAGTCCGTCGTATAATCCACCCAAACCCGAGCCCATTAGATGTCCGGGGTTCAAGGGATTACCGTTCAATGTCCCCGGGTGAAGTCTCACTTGAAAACTGCCGTTGACGCACCAGTCAACAACCTGAGCATCAACATACGCAGCCAAACTGAATCCCCCAACCAATAAAGCATTACCATCACCATCACAATCACTACTACTATGGAATCATAACATCTGGTCCTTATTTCACAGCATCAACCTGTATTCTGCCACCATTAACAACCAGACCACAGTAACATCATCAGCGACACCTCTATTGACAGCAGCAATCCGGCCAAACCAACCTAAAGTATAATCCATCCAAACACTACTCCACTAGAAACAGAGGAACACAAAGCTAAGCACGTTAATACCAAAACCAGAAAACCCACTGTCAATACAACCCCATCTACCCATCAATTCAACAACTCCGAGCCATCTGTCCACCACCACTCCTGCTCGGCAACAATCACCCAAAACCTTTCACGACACCACCGCTAACCCCCAACAAAATAACACAAGCAAAACCTAATTCGCCATCATCATCATCATTTGCACAAGTCACAACCCAACCCACAATCATCGACACCAACAATACACGCAACCTCAAGATGTGACCCACAACCATAGGAGCTAAACCCACTTAGACAACCAAGCTTTTCTGGTGGCAGCAGCAATTGCACAGCCTCTGGTTTCCATCACATGTGACAGGAGGAAGGAAATTGGGGAAAATGATTGAGAGTAAGCAAGAGGTTGAAGGCTTGGTGAGTGATTGCGAGAGATAGGAAAACAAAGAGGGAATTGAAGATTTGATTTGATAAAGTGGTGTGAAGCTAAGGCTGGGGAGAAGAAGGCAGATGACGGTATGGTGGCGGTTTAATTTGGTGAGAGGAGGGGAATTATTGAAGGAGAAGATTGGTTGCAGAAAATTATGAGGATGATGGGTGGTGGTGTGTTCGGTGGAATGGAGAAGATAATGGGTAAGGAGAAGAATAAGACAGAGGAAGAAAAAGGGTAAAAAAGTGTGAAAAGAAAGAAAAGAAGTGGGGAGGAGAAAGAAGACGAAGGCACAGGGAAAAAAAAAGAAAATAAAAAAATGAAGAGACAGGAGGTTTGACAAAAGGAGCAAATGTCGGGTGAGTGGTAGGAAAAGGAAGGAAAAATTATTGAAAAATGACATTTGGATAAAAGAAAAAAAATAAAGGTGTGAGGATAAAAAAAATAATTATTGAGTGAAATAATTGAAAACTAACAAAACTGGAAGTCAAGAAAAACAGAGTATCTTTTCAAAACTACCTCACCAAATCAATATCAAATTCTGTATCCAACATAAACCGAATTTTATTTTGCAGCAGACATAATCTTTCAAGACTCTTTACAAAACGGTTAATACCAAAATCAATTGCAAAGACCCCTTTTGAATTATATAACAAGAGATGAAAATAGATAGATTTTCGGGGAGGAACATATTTAACATATCATTTCTTTTTATAAATATATAAAACGAGTCAGCAAATAAGCCATCTAAATTCTCTTGAAACTAGCAAGAATGAAATGATCGTCATAATAAAAAAATATTTGGTGTGTTGCACAAGTCATGCAATTGAGATTTTTGATTCGGTTGGTCGTTGGAAAATTTTCAAAGGCTCAAACAATATGGTAGAAAATTCAAATTACCACCGTAAGGTTAGAACAACATGGTAAAATTGCAAGAATTACCCGGGTTGTTACATGGTATGGATATTTTTTCATTTTTTAAAAAATAAATTTAACTTAAAAATTTTAATCACCCACATTTTTGGATAAGAAATTTGTTACTATACTTATATTTTATTTCCTAATTAAAATACAATATAAAAATTAATATAGTTTAAATTTTAATATTCAAGTGATTAATTTTTAATTTTACTTACGCAATTTCATTCAATTAAATTAGATTGAAGATAAATTTTTTTATGTGTTATGATAATATTTGTTATATTTTAATATATATATAGATATTTATAGTATTTTAATACTTCTATATTTTATTGCTTATGTATGTCATCGTCCGGCCCGGCCCGGTGTGTAACACGGGGATGGCAGCTAGTATATATAAAGTTGAATAAGTAGGGTTTTGACATTTGTCAAAATTCCACCCAAGTAGCACACACATTTTACACACCAAAGGTAACTTATGGTATAATTTTATCTGTATTGGGCCAAAATTTTTAATACTAACTTTGGTCCTTCTCTCATAAAATTATCATATTTAGTCCTAATAATTTATAAATATTTTTAAATATATCATTTTCACTTAATACTTTAATTTAAGTTGGTACATGAGAATTTTCGGACGTGACACGTGGCACAATCCAAAACAACCTTGCACCAACTTTAGTATGTGGTATCCACTAAAATTGGTATAATGGAGTTTTGAGGATGGTTTTGCAAAAATTTATAGCAACTCTCCGTGTCTATCGATTTTTTAATGCCAAAATCTTTTCCTATTTATATTGACCACTATTTTCCAACTGCATCTTTTAGGTAATTTTTTTCCAACATATCATTTATATTTTTAGACATAATTAATATTTTTTAGAATTATAATAAATATACTTCTAATGCCAAACCAAGTAATTCTAAAAAAAGATATGACATGAAACCGGTAGTTAATTTGAAGCACCCCGACCCGTATATACCATACAAGGTAAACACGTGCTAGAACTATTCTTATTACAGCAGCAGACAGTACATATGATACAAAATACTGTATAAAGTAAACTCAAATACAACATCTGTCACCCGGTCCCGGGGACCATTATTATAGTCAATACACTCCAACCAACCATCAACAGAGAGTTTATGTTACAGCAACAAAGACATAATACAGTAACAACAGCAGCAGAAAATATCCTCAATAGCAACAACACAATAGAAAGACAAGCAGCGGAAGTCTTAGAATGAGATGCAACAGAGGTATGGATCCGGGTCTGGTGGAGTAGAAACAGCAGCTGGCCGAACCACGTACCTGTACTACGAGCAACTCATCATGTGTAGGGTAGTTCTTTTCATGAGCTCTCAACTGCCTGGAGGCATAGGCAATCACTCGTCCTTCTTGCATCAGCACGGCTCCTAAACCAAGACCCGATGCATCACAAAACAACACATACTCAACTCCAGGCTTCGGTACTGTCAGAACCGGTGCTGTGGTCAGCTTTCTTTTAAGCTCCTCAAAACTCTGCTGACATTCCGGGCTCTACACAAATGCTTGATCTTTCTTTAATAGCTTGGTCATGGGACTAGCTATCAAAGAAAAACCTTCGATGAACCTCCGATAATATCCTGCAAGACCAAGAAAACTTCTAACTTCGGACACGTTCTTAGGAGGTTCCCACTCCAACACAACTTTCACTTTGGCAGGGTCTACTTTTATTCCATCCCCGCCTACCATATGTCCGGGGAAAGAAACTTCTCCAAGCCAAAATTCACACTTGCAGAATTTGGCATACAACTGCTTCTTCCGTAACCTCTGAAGCACTATCCTCAAATACTCTTCGTGCTCTTCCTTGCTCTTAGAGTAGATGAGGATATTGTCGATGAAGACCACAACAAACTTATCCAGAAACTCGTTCAAAACCAAGTGCATCAAACACATGAACACTGGTGGTGCATTGGTCAATCCGAACGGTACCACTGTGAACTCGAAATGACCATACTATGTGCAAAAGGCAGTCTTCGGTATGTCCTTCTCTGCAATCTTGATCTGGTGATACCCAGACCGAATTTCAATCTTAGAAAACACAGTGGCTCCCTGCAGCTGATCAAACAAGTCATCAATCCTAGGCAGCGGGTACTTGTTCTTAACTGTCATCTTGTTAGCTGGCGGTAGTCTACACACATCCGCAGGCTACCATCCTTCTTCTTAACAAATAGAACTGGTGCACCCTATGGTGATGCACTAGGTCTGATGAAATTCTTCTCTAACAGCTCATCCAACTGTTTCTTCAGCTCCTGGAGCTCTGTTGGTGCCATCCTGTATGGAGCCATCGATATGGGTGTGACTCCTGGCATAAGATCGATGGTATACTCAACCTCTCTGTCGGGTGGAAAACCTGGCAGATCATCTGGGAAGACATCAATGAACTCCCTCACCACTGATATATCTCCCGGGGTAGGATCCCGTGTTTCTTCACCCGTGATGTGGGTCAACGAAGCATCTGGACCATACGGCTTCACTCCAAACTCTTGTATAGTAGAGATGCTACATATGGCAGCAGCTTTCCAAATACCTGTTACCAAAACCTGTCGTCCACCATCGGAAGTCAGCAACACTTCCTTGGCTCGACAGTTCACCATGGCACTATATCTCGACAACCAATCCATCCCTAGGATTATGTCAAATCCCCCCGTCATCATATGAAAGAAGAACATCCTTACACACATGTGTTAATCTCACCACTATGCCCGCGGGTAACCTAACCCTCAACGGACATGCTAGGCTCTCTTCCTTACAGTTATGTTGTATAGTAAAACTTTGAGCGATAAAAGAATGTGTAGTACCCGGATCAATCAAAGTATATGCAATACTACCAAAAGCTGTAAAGGTACCTGCAATAACATCAGCATTCTCGGGATCAACCTCAGCCGTGATCACAAATGCCCTCGGAGCAGCT
Source organism: Turnera subulata (assembly GCA_028386065.3). NCBI lineage: Eukaryota > Viridiplantae > Streptophyta > Magnoliopsida > Malpighiales > Passifloraceae > Turnera > Turnera subulata. The sequence continues at coordinate 10,605 of JAKUCV010000017.1, read as the reverse complement.
GCACTTTGATTCATGGCTAACTGTGTCCGAGTAGGACCAGCTCCTCGTCCACAGCCTCGGCCAACTCCAGAACCACTAGGTACGCTGGCCACTGATGCTTGTACGGTTTGAGTAGGAATAGAAACTCCGGATCTTCCCAACCTAGGACACGAACTCCGGTAATGCCCAACTTCGTTGCACTCAAAGCACCTCACCTTAGACAGAGGAGGTCTATAGCGAGTGTCTCCAGATGAAGTCCCTTCAGACTAGGTCCATGAACTCCCACTATTGTTGTTGTAGCTGTTACTCCATCCTCGACCCTGAGACATCGGCATGGATTGGGTCTGTCCATATCCTGACCTGTTACCGGTGCTCTGGAACCTCTTGTTCTGATTTCCAGCACCCTGTGTAGATTTCCTCTTTCGAACCTCTTCCATCTCTCTCTCGTTCCCCATTCAGATGACTTCTGCTCGAAGGGCATCAGCAAGCATATCCCGATAAGTCTCATAAACTTTGCATCACATGACTGTCTAGATGCAGGAACGCAGGCCATCCCAGAAAGGCTTGCATCTAGCCTCTGGTGTGGACACATATTCTGATGCGTAGATGGATAAGCGGTCAAACTGGATCTTATAGTCATTCACCGACTGTCCGATTTGCTGTCCCAGACTCAGAAATTCTCGCTTGAGCTGGTCCTGGTAAACATCTATGACAAACTTCCTTCGGAACATCTCTGTAAATTGTGTCCAAGGCATGATGATCGGTTTCGCCATGTCACGTGTTGCCGAATCCCACCAGTCCACAGCAACATTGCAAAACATGGATGCGACATATCTAGCCCACCTGTCATCTGTGCATCTCAGCTTCAACATCACTCGGTGAGCTTGACAAAGCCATTCGTCAGCTGCCTGTGGGTTAGTAACCCCTGTAAAGGCATCAAGACATAGCTTGGACAACTTGGTGTAAACAGGGTCCTCAACAGGTCCTGGATTCTCCTGTTCACGAGCTTCCCTGGCCTCTAAACGAGCATCCCTAGCGTCCTGACACTGCAGAATCTGCGCCATGGTATACATAATCTGTGTTGTGTCCGCTGGAACTACCGCGGGTACTTGTCCACCCACGACCGATTGTGGCTGATCGATCGACACTTAGTCATCTTTCAAATGCTGCTCAGCATGCTGGTTTCCTCCCACCGGATCCATTCGTACCTATATGAGAATGTATGCATGCATGTTATGCTAAGAAAGTGACCAGACTATGCACATATAGGCAACAAACAAGCACAATTATCACCCTAAGGACCTACTGCCTGCTCCGCTACCAAAATGAAACACCCCGACCCGTATTTACCGTACAAGGTAAACACGTACCAGAACTATTCTTATTACAGCAACAGACAGTACATATGATACAAAATACGGTACAAAGCAAACTCAAATATAACATCTGTCACCCAATCCCGGGGACCATTATTATAGTCAACACACTCCAACAAACCATCAATAGAGAGTTTATGTTACAACAACAAAGACATAATACAGTAACAACAGTAGCAGAAAATATCCTCAACAGCAACAACACAATAGAAAGACAAGCAGCGAAAGTCTTAGAATGAGATGCAACGGAGGTATGGATCCGGGGTCTGGTGGAGTAGAAACAGCAGCTGGCCGAACCACGTACCTGTACTACGAGCAACTCATCCTACGGGATGAAACCCCGCAGGCGAGGGGTGAGTCCGAAGTGCCCACCGGTACAATAATGGATAATCATGGATAAATAGTAATATGCAGGCAAACATAATACCGAGAAAGAAAAGCACAAGCAAAAGACAAAACAAAGATTCATCTGAGACTGAGCCAAGGCTAAAAGACAATATTTATTATTACCAATTTTATCTTCCGGGCCCCGTCACTGGACAAGCTAGGGTCGTACCTGGTTATTAACGTATTCTGGGTGCCAGATCAAAAGAGAACCCAGGAATAGACATCCAAAAAATAGAATCCAAGGATACACATCCCAAGCATAAACATGCTTATCACAAGAACCCAGATCATGGCCACCACAAAACAGCCTCCAACCATCGAGTCGTACCACTACTTCCCAAGTGACAATTAAGTCGTCAACACAACTTCTAATTATCCAATTATCTCATCATATCACTTTGTCCATAGTTAACAGATCAACAATAACAATAATAACAAAACAACCAAACTCAACCAACTCAGCGGTTCAATCAAACAATTCAATAAACAGAAAACACAACAGTACTATGTGTAACATATCAAAGGTTATCCATCCTCACCTTAGTCGGTTTTCTTACTCCTGAAAGTCCTCGAAAGGTCCCGGCTCTGGTTCCTCGGGAATCCGCTCGTTAACAGCTCATATATTAAATAATAAAATAAGTACACATAAGATGCACAGCAATGATATGCAAGTGATAACTAATACTGTAAGCCGTAGAATTAAACACTATGCCCACTCGTTTATCGCCTCGGGTCATGTTATCGTCATCATTTACCATTTAATTTCAAGTTCCAAAAATATACTATACATATCCGGATACTATTCCGGTATTATACTTTGATAATACCCTTTCCAAAATATTTGATAAATAATTATTATTATCACCTATATTCTTTTCCAAAAATAATAGCTATCATAAAATAATCTTTCTAGAAATTAGTCACGTATATATGTATATATATTTTTTCTTGGTAAAACATTTCCATAATATATATCCTTAAGAGTATTTACTATAATTTAATAGTCATGTTATAATTACCTTAGTTTCTTGAAAATATTATAGTAAGGTAACTAGTTCATTTATTTCCACAAAATGTAACCATATACTAGATATTCCTTTTTCCCAAAAAATATCGAATCCATATTATTTTTTTTTCAGAGTATATTTATTTATTTTTATTTCCGGACTCGGCCAAATAGTGCGAGCCCAGCCCAGTACTTAACCCCATAATAACCCAGGTGCATAGGCCCAGGCCCAACCCGCATCCAAAGGCACGACCAGGTCCATGACCTGGACACGGGCGGGTCAGCCCTTGCACCACCGGGTCTGCCTCGACCCATCTGCAAAAACGGCACCCGGTTATTCACCGGTCGCGAGGAAGGAGAAAGGCAAGGCGGCGACGCGTCAAGGAGGTGGCGGCACGACGAGATGGAGGCGGCTGCAGGAGAGGCGTGCGACGGTGGGTCTGCAGGTGGTTGCTGGCGGCGGCGAGCTGCTGGTGATGGATCTTACGGCGGGAAGGAGGCAACGCGAGGGGGAATCGTCGGCGGCTGCTGCTGCGAGGAAAAGAGTAGGGAGGAGAGGAGAAGACGACGGTGGTGGCGGCGAGTGTGGTGCTGGTGGCTCGGGTTTGGTGGTGGCGGTTCACGAGAAGGAAGGGAGAAGAAGATGAAGGTGAGGTGACGTGGCAATTTCTGGTTGGGTGTTGTTGTTTTTTTTCTAATTAAATAATAATAATATTGTAGTGTAGTGAATTTGGGCAAAAGTTGATGCAGGAAGTAAGGGAACGATTTGCAGGGAACGGGTTACAGAGAAGAACACTGGCAGAGGATTTGTTAAGGCAGGAGCTTGTGTGCTGAGGAAGAAAATCTTCCTTATCAGGTAAGAGTAAGAAAAGGTGTAGCTTGCAGGTGAAGAGATGGTTACGTGGTGCAGGCGGCGGTGCAATCGTGTTACACACACTCAAGCGGGTGTTGTCCGGACCAGCAAATAACTAAAACACCCACTTAACTTTATTTCTGGTCCATAGAGGTTAAACCTGACTTTTCTCGAGATTTTTGGACCCGAAAAATACCAACTCTGGTCCGTAAAGTCCGTAGAAAAATCTGAGATGTGGGGTATAGGACGGTTTCGGAATCCGATGCATAATTTACCCTGAAATAATTACCCAAGATTAATTTCATAAGATAAATTATTATACAAAGCCTTTTACAGTCCCGGTAAAAACATAAATTTTACCTAGGCTGTTACATAATTAATTAGTGGGGAGAAAAAATGATTTTCCGTGATACATGAAGCTTTTATAATATAAAAGGTTTGATCCTGTTCTCAGTAATATTGGATTCAGAATTTAAATTAATCCATGTGCCATATTTTAAATGTTTTTTCTTGGATTTCATGAGAATTTATGATAATATTTCAATAATTATATTACATGAACTTAAGAGATTGAGATAAATTATTATGTGTTTATTTAATTATACAGTGCTCTCAATTATAGACCTTGCAATTATTTCTTGATTTGTTGTGAGGGTGTAATTATTTCTATTATACGGCACTTTTTTAAACTCCATGATGATCTCATTTGTGAGTGTGTTATTCCTTTTCTATTGATCTTTTCTACATCCAGTATGACGTACTGTAAGAAATAAATTTCAATGCGTGGTTTTATATGTTAATTGTCAAATCTTGAGAAGAAATGCACAAATTAGTAAATAATTTTTTGTTAGGCAATATTTTTTAAGTCGTCGAGGAATAAAGCTAAGTTAATAGGATGGAGTATCGAAATTGGTATTGATATGCAATATACATCCCAAGAGAATTGGTATTGGGTGCATGAGTCAGTAGGAAAATATAACAAGTATTAATTTTTTTGATTGACAATTAATTAGCCAACCAAATAAAATTTATTTTTTATGATAAACCAAATAAAATTTATTCAAAAATATTAAAGTTGATATAGGAGTATTTTTTGTGAAGTGGGACGTGAGACAAAGGAAAAGATGCTGACAAAATGAAATATTTGTTAATTAAAAGATTAATAATAAAAAAAAACCAATGAAAAATATGAGTTTTTTTTTTAAATGCTCAAATAAAAAAATATATATAACTGTAGTTCAAACTTTTAGCCAAAAAAGTATATATGCCATTATTCAATATCTTAACAAATTACAAAAAAATATTTACAACCCGAAACAACGCAAGGGGTTTAAGGCTAGTAAATAGTACTAAAGTTCAAAGAGAGTTGTAAAATATCATGAACTAACAAATTGAAATAGGAAAGAAGACCAGTCGGACCATTGAAGTGTTGAAACAAAGCTGAGCAATGAGTCTCCAAGATAACTTTCTGGAATCCCAATTCAACTGCCTTTTTTAGTGTGAATAGTACAGCTCTAGCTTCAATCACCTCTGGATCAGTCATATCTCGGAGTGAAGTGTGTCCAGTAGCTAGAATGTCACCTCTATTGTCTCTTGCTACAAACCCTAGGCCACACTCCGCATTGTTGAACAGGCCAACATCACAATTTAGCTTGATGAGATCATCATTAGGGGGCTCCACATATTAGGATGCGACGTTGAGTGGGTTGTTGAGGGGGAGGCCCATGTTCTTGGGCCATCTGCCAGGCAGTCTGTGTCGAGATTGCAATGTCCAGCACCTGTACTGCCGAAAGCTCTTTGTTTTGGAAAGGACTAATGCCTTTTTTTGGTACCTGTGTTGCTCTTGATTATCACAATTCATACCGGTGTTTCAATTTGATCACATTTCATCCCTCAATTAAGTCGGATTTGCCGAATTTGGTTATTTTGATCGTTTTATCCCTGAAATCAATGACGCATTAGTTTTTTCACCTGAGCTCTTCACCTAACCAACCAGAAACTCGGTGGATACCCAAAGCCTAACCGGAACCCGACCCGAGCTGGACAATCTTTGTTTTACGTATCTTTTTATTTTATTTTTTTATTTTCTTTTTTCAAAAAATTTAATTATAAAAATAGATATTTCTTTTCATTCTAGTAATCTACAATCTATTTTTAATTCTAAAAATAGATATTTGGGTTATCGGGTGGGAAGGTCGATTTTCGCAAAAATGGATTAACTGGTTCGTATAGGCCAGTGGGACTTACTTTGATGACATGTCGGCAAAAAAGCTGACACGTCATCGATTTCAGGGGTAAAATGGTCAAAATAACCAAATTAGACAAATTCATTTTAATTGAGGGATGAAATGCGATTAACTGAAACACCAGTATGTATTGTGATGGAAAATTTTATTATGGGGACTCCCCAAGTTTCATTAGTTGTAGACTCCCTGTTTATGGTAACAAAATATATTTAAGGATTCATTATTTCTATTTTAAGGTTTATTTATTTGTCAAATTTATCTTATGGGTTCCCCCTTTCTCTCCTTGAATTTATATTTTTTTGTAATTTATCATGTATTATTTAGGAAATAAATCTGCACATTCAATTTTTATACTTAAATGATTTAATTATTCTTAATATAATCAAATTTAAGATCAAGTCTACAACTAATGAAACTTGGGGAGTCCCCACCATAAAATTTCTCCTGATTGTGATAATCAAGAGCACAACACAGGAAAAAAAAAGGCATTACTCCTTTTTGGAAATAAGCCTGCGTGAATGCTGCCAAATCTTGTAATAAACACAACTTTGGAGTTTGGACAATTGGTACTAACATAATTAGGTTAGGTTGTAATGGAAGCTATGGTATAAAGGTTATCCACACCGAGTAGAAAACAAAATTATTTACTCAAAATCACTAACAGGCCTAAGAAACGATTTAGCTAAGAAATCTGCCAAAAAAAGTAAAAAACAACATTACAATTGTTTTCATTATTTTGAGCATTGCCAAGTGGTAAAGTTAGACATAAGTTTTAGGAGGGGCCAATATAGAAATTTTTATAAAAATAAGAATTTATATGAAAAACAATCAGGAATGACCAAATATACATCACGATATATAAATTTTTTCCACAAGTATCGAAATGAAAGCTGATGTGTAACAGCCCGGGTAAAATTTTTGATTTTTACCGGGACTGTAAAAGTCTTTTTACCGTGATTTACTGTTGAATTAATCTTGGGTAATTAATTCAAGGTAAATCGGGCGTCGTTTTTCGAAACCGAGAGTTTTCCCGCGCTCGTGATTTTTCCGTGGATTTTTCGGGCCTAAGTTGGTATTTTTCGGGTTTCGGAACTTCTCGGAAAATCACACCAGAAAATAACTAAAGGGGTATCAGTTATTTTCTGGTCCGGACTGGACTCGCTTAATAATGCAGGCATTATTAAGGATTCACATGATTAACAGTAAATCACCGTTCTATAAAAGAAGAAGAAGAAGAAGAAGAAGAAGAAGAAGAAGAAGAAGAATAAGGAGGAAGCAGGAGAGGAAGGAAAAGAGAAGAGAAAAAAAAGAGAGAAAAAGAGAGAAAAAGAAAAAGAGAGAAAAAAAAAAGAAAAAAAAAGAAGAAAAAAAAGAGAGAAAAGGAAAATTAAAAAAATAGAAAAACAGAGAAAAATAGAAAAAAAAAAGAAACAGAGAGGGAGTGGAAAAAGAAGAAGAAGAAGAAAGAAAAAAAAAAAGAAATTCGGAAAAATAGGAAATAAAGAAGAAAATAAAAAAAAATACCGGAGGAACAGTTCGTCACCTAGCGCCTCGGGTTACTGTACATGGGAGGACGACCGGCCGACTCGAGCTCCACCGCCGCCACCAGCGCCTTCGTCACGCCGACGCGATCTCGACGCCGCCCTCCCCGCCGTCTCCCGCCTGCCGACGCTCCGCCAGTTGCCGTTGACCCGACGGATCCAGCTCCTTGGCGTCTTCCGCTTCCTGCCGGCGTTGCAGCGCTGGTTTTCTGCCGCCCCCGCGCCGCTCGTGTCGCCTCGACGTCGTAGCTGTGCTCGCCCTTCCTTCCCGCGCTCGCCGACGCCGTCGCAGCTGCTCAACCCGAGGTGAGACCCGCGTCCGACCCGTTTCATCTGGTCGGGACGCGCCTTGAAACTGTGGAGCTTGGGTTGGGTTATGTGGATTGGGCTTGGCACGGGCCGCTTGGGCTTGCACAGTGCGAGCCTGGGCCTGGTCCTGTTCAGCCCAGTCCGTTTATTTTTTTTAAAATATATATATATATGTATTTATAATTTCTGGAAATCTAATTAAAATCTGAAAAAAATATTTACTTTGAGAAAATTATGGTTAATTTAATTCTGGTATTTTGAGGAAAATATAAATGTATATACTTTGATAAATAATTAGTTTTTTTTGGAAAAACTATTGTTAATTGGAAAAATATATATATACCATGAAATTAATTTCTGGAAATTTAATACATGTATTATTTTCTCTAGAAAATTATGGTTGTGGTATATGTATATAAATATGTACTTTGAAAATTAAAGGTAATTATATTTTATGTTGGAAAATATTATTATGTATATTTAGAAAAAGATAAATATTATATAAATATTTTCGGAAAATTATAAATAGGTTATTATTTTTCCGGAAAAATTATGGTGATTATAATTTTGGAAAATTATAATTATTTTATGAAAATATTTTGAAAAGAGTTTTAATTAAAGTATGGTACCGAAATTATATTCGGATATACGTACGGTATAATATTTTCGGTAAAAGATGGTAATAAAAGATATGTAATCGGGATGGGTATAATTCGCAGTATTGGCATCATAGTATACCGATTATGTGCATTTATGTGAGTATATGGTTTTGTTGTATAGGTTCGGATATCGGGCAGTTTCCCGAGGAGCCGGCGTCGAACCGGTCATTGTTTCTGGAGTTGAGTAATCGGCCAAGGTTAGGATGGATTTCCTTCGATATGTGCCTGTTTTACTCGGTTATCGTGCTTGTTGATTATTGCATGTTGCATTTGCTGTGATTTGGTTCGGGATGTTGATTCCATTGTCCTGATTGTTGTTGGGATGTTTATCCCAGTATTGTGATTGGTTTTTGAACGTTTATCTTTGAGTCGTTTTGGCACTAAATAAAATGGATTAAATAATAAATTGTGACAAGGATGTCGATCCTTAATGGGATGTCTATCCCGGTATTTTGGTTAGGGATGTCGATCCCTGTGATTTGATTTTGACGATGATAATATAATTGTCGCGTGATAAGTAGTGGTACGACTCGATGGTTTAAGACTGTTTCGTGGTGGCCGTGACCTGGGTTACTTGATAAGCATGTCTATGCTTGGGATGTCTATCCCGTGATTATTTCTGGGATGTGTATCCCTGGGTTCGTATTTTTGGGATGTCGATCCCTGGGTTCTCTTGATTTGGTCTGGCACCCGAAATATGTTGATAACCAGGTCTGACCTCTAGCTTATCCGTGACGGGGCCTGGAAAGATAAAATTAGAAATTAGATTTTATTTTTAGTCTTTTTGGTCTTGGACCGGTTTTGGGTCGAGTCTTTTGTATTGGTATATATTTGGCTGTTATTACTGTTTTGACCTTGAGTATTTATAGTGTGCATATTGATTGTCTTTCCTTCGTCGGTGAGCACTTCGGACTCACCCCTCACTTGCGGGCTTTCATCCCGTAGGATGGATTATTTGTTGTACAGGTTTGGTGCATTCCAGACAGGCTGCGGCGTTATCCCTTGGACAAGACTTGGATCCATAGTTTGCATCTATGTCGCATACAGTGTTTTTGTGAGTTAGTAAGTCTTCCGCTGTGCAGTTTATTGATATTATTGGGCCATTGGGCCGGATGAGTTATTATTGATGTTTTTATTTTGGGCTGTTGAGCCCGGGTTTTTGTTGTATACACTGTATGCTGGACTTGTTTTGGTTGGGTCGTCACAGTTCCGGCACGTGTTTACTGTGTACGGTAAATACGAGTCGGGGCGTTTCATGATGTGAGGTTTTTTTTTTTTCAAACCATTGACCAGGAATGTTCTGTTCTTTTTTTCCACAAGACAAACTGAAAAACCATTCATTTGAATCCCACGAACCATTATTAATTATCCAACAATCTATGTTAAGGATTTTAAAACCTTATGAATGTAAAAGTTACATATTTTAATTTAGGGTTTTAAATTATGGCCCTCCCACGTGCCTGTACTATTTAGTTCTGTTCTTTTAGTACCTATACTTTTCTTTTGGCCCATTCTATACCTGTACTACATCAATCGGTTCCATTGTATACCTATACTAAATAAGTTCGTTCCATCGCATTCTTCCGTCTATCTCCCGTCAATTCGACCGTTAACTGATGAAGTCTGCCACATGTCATGCCACGTGGCAAATTATTGGCCCCCCATATTCTTATACTATTTCATTTGGTTCTTTTATATACCTGTACGTTTTTTTGGCCCATCCTATAACTGTATTATATCAAATGGTTCTATTTTGTTCTTCTACCAATCTAAGTCTAGCGAACCCCAACTAATGTCGGGTAACTTTTGCCATGTGGAATTTTTGTGGGGCTCACTAATCGATAAAGTAATAAAAAGTTAATTAAAATTAACTTTTTTGTGAAAAAATTAGAAAAATATTTTATGTCCTGAAAATTATCAATAATTCCGTAGGCCACACTGTAACAGCCCGGGTAAAAATTTGGATTTTTACCGGGACTGTAGAAGTCGTTTTACCGTGATTTACTGTTGAATTAATCTTGGGTAATTAATTCAAGGTAAATCGGGAGTTGTTTTTCGAAACCGAGAGTTTTCCCGCGCTCGTGAATTTCCCGTGGATTTTTCGGAACTAATTGGTATTTTTTCGGGTTTCGGAATTTCTCGGAAAATCACACCGGAAAATAACTAAGGAGGTATCTGCTATTTTCTGGTCCGGATCGGACTCGCCCGTAATATGGACGAACTGATTATCACATGATTAATAGTTAATC
>JAKUCV010000016.1:0-77558 GCA_028386065.3 Turnera subulata | reverse complement strand
CCATTTCTGACCCTCTTCCTGCATTGTGGTGCAAAGTGTCCTGGCTTTCCACAGACAAAACAATTTCCTTTCTTCTTAAAGGAGGTAGGGTTAGTAATTTTAGGGTTGTAACCAGATTTCTTATTGTTATTAAAATGCTTAGAACCAGAGGTACCTTCTACCAAGTTTGCTTTGGCTGTCATCTCTTTGGCAATCGCACCTTTGAGTTCTCCTTTGTTCTTATCTTCAATGTGGATGTGAGTGATCAAGTCCTTGAGTGGCATCAACTTGTGCTTATGCTTCAGGTTGTGTTTGTAGTCCTTCCACAAATTGGGTAGCTTTTCGATCAGGGAACCTGCAAGAAATTCATCAGGTAGAGAGATCTTCACCGCCTTCAGGTCCTCTACAAGCCTCTGGTACTCTGTGATCTGACTGGTAACGGATTTTTCTTCCTTCATCTCCCACTTGTAGAAGTTGGAAATAGCAAACTTCTGCTTCAAAGCATCTTCTGCGGTATATTTTTCCACCATGCTATCCCAGATGTCTTTTGCTTCCTTGTAAGATGCATAAACGTCAAAAAGTTCATTGGATAAAGTTTGGATTATTGTATGTCTGCAAACCTTATTGGCATTAAACCAATTCTCCATCTGTTTTTGATCACCGGTTGCTGGCTTTGATTCTGTTAAAGCGTAGGCTACCCCGTGCACGTCAAGTGTTGAAAAAATACGCTCCTGCCATCTCTTGAAATTTGCTCCGGCAAACACCTCGATTCTGGATACGTCGGGATAGGGTGTTGCATATGTGACAACAGGTTGGACTTGGGATCCAGCAGCAACAGCGGTGGCAGCAGCAGCATTCTCGGGTTGAAATTCAGCCATTGGTAATATCTCTTTAGATTGTTGGAATATTTGAAAATTTGGTTGTGTCAAACCCGAGCTGAGGCGTGTAGGACACTGTCCTAAAGAGATATTTTTGGTAATCCCAAAAGTCTCCCCAGGATACAACAACTCCTTCTACAAAAATATTGTAGGGAACCAGAATNATCTTAAAGACAAATAAAGAACCCAGCAAAAGAGAAAAGGACTAAATGTGAAAAGAGAATAAAAGAAGGATAAAGGAAAAATGAGAGTAGGTTTTTTTCCTGTGTTGGAGCTGAAGAGAGGTCCTGTATTTATAGGAGGTGGAGGGGAACAACAAAGTTAGAAAAAATAATGGTCATTTAATAAGGACCACATTTTTTCTTACTGACCAGGTAAGCTCTCAACTAATCCCCTGATATCCTCCAACATCTAACAGTTAGTTTTGACTAGATAAACTCTTTTTTTTTTTTTTCCTTTTGAAATATAACGTATTTTTCCAACATTGACTCCCTTGGGTACCACACCAGTGTCTCCATGTTTCATGTCCTCCAATTGCTAACACGCGGGAGTGTAAAGGCGAAATGACTCGTGAATTACCATAGTCAACTGCAATCCAATTAGGCCAATCAGTAAATTAGTAAACACCAATCTTTTCCAAGCTTGGTGGGAAATTCTGTTGTGAGACAATGGAATTATGCTTTAAAAGCATGGCAGATATACCAAAAGTGAGGGCTGGAAAAGAAATGTACGTAGAAGTTAAACATAGATGAAAACTGGGGAACCGCATTTGCCAAATACTATCAGTGTTAGAGTAGTAAGCCCAAAACCAATCATGGGGCTTCAACCATCAGCTTAAGCTTTTGGTTGAAGCGGTTTTGGGCTTACTACTCTAACAATCAGAGATGCAGAAAAGTATAAGCAAAGAAGAGAGTATGTTTTACAAACTTCATATTGTGGAGTATGTCAGGATCTGGTGCACTTGACTGCCGCAGACGAAAAGTGCCTCAGCCCGAACTCGTCTCCATATTGCTCTTTGTCGGTAGACAACTGAAAATTTTAAAAATCATGCACCGGTGGTATGCCTATGATGCACCAACAGAGGTCAGAATGCCTTGATCAAGTAGAGGGCCCCGATCTTTGTGGTGATAAGAAAGCTTGCCTAAGGCCAAGGAAATGCAAGTACTTATCTCCTTCACCGCATCAGGATGCTTCACATGCAGAATCTGTATATTCGCAAGAGAGCAAACGTGAATGTTGAGCCTGTGAAAACAGCAAACCAGACCCCTTTTAATTAACCGACACAAGTTAAACATTCTCATACAGAGTTAAAATCCAGAGAAACAAACCTAAGGATTATCCTTTATTACACATATTGCAAGCTCCACGCTCCTCTAAGAATGCCAAAATGTGAGCACAATTATGTGTTATCACATCTTCTCCTAACCTTGCTGCATTTGAGACCTTAGCCCGTGCCCTTTTCTACGTCCGGTATGTTACCAACCAGAAATTTAGGTGGAGGGCCACGAATTCCTTGTTTTCGTAGCTTGGAGCGAAGCCTTTCAGGCTTCAATACTGGAACATCATATACCATGATGATTACGGCAAATAAGCCAATCACAGCAACTGCAAGTCTGCAATTACGGTCTTACGGAGCAGCAACTAAATGCTCCCTGTTTCCATCTTTAGTTGCTGCTTCTCTTTAGTGTATGTAGTTCATGTTGACCCCAAACATTGTCAACAAAATTTCATGGTCTAGTCTTCAACTTCATTTTATCATAAAGTGGTGTCATTTTCCTACTACGCTTTCATTATATATACATGTCTTTTTTTTATGCATCATCAATAAAATTCACTATCTATAGCTTCATTCTATCAAAAAGTAATGCCAATTTCCTACTTCACTTTCATAATATATATATATGCGTTATCAATAAAATTCACTAGTCGACAGCTTCATTCTGTCAAAGATTGATATCATTTTCCTACCTCACTTCCATTATATACACATGTTTTTGTCTTTTTATGCAAGTACTACAAAAATCACTAATTAAAATGGAAAAGAAAAACCAGCAAGCGAACGAGCCCACAATCAACAATGCAGCCTATATAACTCAATTGAGAGAATAAGCCCGTCACAAATCGAGCCCACATAGAAAGGCATCATCGTGATCCAACAATCAGAACGACGCGTCACGCATTGAAACAGCTATGTAGTCTAGCAAACTGTTAGGCAGTTTGAAGCTGCTGGAAATGGAACCGGAGATTGCTGTTTGACATTCAGTTTTGATCATTTCAGCAGACTTTGGCCTCTAATGTATTTGTTTCTGACATCAATTCCATGGCTAGTTCAAACATAAGACAAAGGGGTCCTTATTGTCCACTGACATTGTTTTCTTTTTGAATGATTAAACTCACTGGAATTATAGACGCTGGAAGCCTGGATCTGTGCAGAAATGGCTTAATTTCTTGCAAAATTATCAGAGAAAGATAAAAGTTCAATTCTGCATTCATATAAGAATGCCTAATAAGAGAAACATGAAGTAGAATGAACCTAAACCAATTCAATCAACAAGAAAAAAAGAACCTTTATTTTGATCGATAACTATCCATCAATCATTAGAAAAAAAAAACAAAGAAACCTAACAATTAACAAAAATCAAGCATCTTCAACATAATCACTATTAGCCCAAGTCCAGTGATGCCTTATCACATGCACAGCCTCCTTTACAATCCCCTTCACCCCACCATCACCACCGCCGTCAACATCCTTATACTCCTCCTCCTCCGTCGCGAAATCCTCCTCCGGCAACCCCTCCACCCTAGCATCCACCGTGTGCACCACGTACCTCGACATCAACCCAGGAAACGAACCCGCCTCCCTCTCCTCCTCCTTGATCTTGTACGTGCCGGGCACAACCCTGGCGACCCAAGAAGGGCCCAGCTCTTCTTTCACCGCGCGCAAAGCAGCCTCCTCCACGCTCTCGCCGGCCTTCATCTTCTCCGACAAGGGTCTTGACCGGGGCCTGGAGGTGCCGTTGGAGAGGTCCTGGCGGGATTCCAGGAGGACCCTGTTGGTGGCGTTGCTAAGGATCCTGACGACCATGCAATGGACGGTCCGGATCGGCGGGGTGGAATCGGAGAGAGTGGATTCTCCCTGGCTGAGCTCGAGGAAGAGGTTGTTGATGTTCTTGGTCCCGGGTTTGGTACCCCAGGAAGCGAGGGAGCCTGGTTGGAGGCGGGTGTTGAGCCATTCTGATAAAGATTGTGGGGTTTCAAAGGTTTTTGAGCTTAAAGTAGCCATGGCTATTATGACAAAAAGACGAAGAAGAAAGGTTTCTGATAGTGGATGTTTCTATTTAGGCAGGAAAGTTTTCTGGGTTTGGATTTGTTTTTATTCTTGTGCGTGTTTGTTTTTGATCCTTTCTTGACAGATTTCTTGAAGGACAAAGGAGTCTGTGTGTATTTATGAGCAATTATAATACCGAAATTATTGACTTTAACTACACGCCTAAGAGAGTTCAAAACGGCAACAGACTCTGTTTTTTCAATCTTTGGCAATCTTGTTCTCCTGTATTATTGTATCCAATCAATAGAGAGTTTCAGTTTCCAGAAAAATCGAGTTGAGGGGAAAACTCATGTGCCACCAACTTCAACTTGGTTTGATGACTCCTTTTATATCTTGTACATTAAAACTGATAACATATTGTTCCTGTACTATAAACAACAGTATATCTTTGTGTTTAATACAAAAAAAATTATGGCCCTCCTTTTTTCTTCAATTGCCCGCAACAACAATAAATTAAGAATATTCTTGGAAAGTAACTTCAGGGATATGTTTTCCTGAGCTGATCAGACACTGGTTGAATGATGTGTGAGGAAAAAGATGATTCTCTGCCATGATTGGAGCATTGCAGGATTCTTAAGAATTGGGGACAAAGGTACCGACATAACCAACCCCAGAAATGAAGAAGGCAAGAGACTGGAGAAAGAGGTATATGTAGTAGCGGTTCTTTCCAAAGGCATAGTCATAGAACCCACAGACCAAGAGGTAGGCTCCAACACCAAGCTCCAGCAAATGCAATCTGTTCAATAAGAAAATATTGTCTATGAAATCTGCACTGGTAATGCATTTATGTCCTATAAGATCACTGCCATATCAAATTGGAACTTTTGATGTTTTTGAGCATATACCTTTCTCCAATCCTTAGGCGAGGTTTCTTGGCAGCTTTGCCAGGTAATTTTGCCTTGAGAGCATCTCCTAGTTTTTCAGTGACAACCCATTCATTTACCCTCCCTGCCTCGAGCAGACCGATAAAGGTCGCCTTAGTACGGTGTAGAGACATGACATTCTCAAATAGGATCCAGAAAACCAATAGATGGAGTGATCTGTAACATAGTACTCAAAAGTGTATCAGAAATTTAACTAAGATATTACTGGACTAGAAAAGTTCACAAATTTGGGTAGCATGAAGATGGCATACAACCTAGATTCTAACAATTACAAACAAAAGATAGAAGGTGACCTTGGAGTTCCAACTGCATTCAGGAGTGTAATAGTTGAAGGAATGTACACAGCTCCCCACTTTGGAACTTCTACTTCAGGAACCAACACAGTTGCAGGCATAACAACACAGTAAAATACAAATGTGACAATATGAGCAACAATCTTCCGGACAAAGAAGAAGCTGTAGATCACATAAAACTTCTTCCATAGTGACACTTTCTGCAGCAAATAGCAATCTGTTACTTGGCACTGAAAGATGGACTATAAAATTGGTTTTATTCATGTATATTTGATATACCTTGTTCCTGTATATTTCAATTGCCATTTTCTTGAAGAGATTTGCAGGGCCGCAAGACCATCTATGCTGTTGGTACCGATATGCCTTGAAAGTACTTGGCAGTTCACTTTTCACCTAAAACCCAAGAATCAGAAAAAGGTAGGATTATTTAGCATAGCTCAGGAAAGCTGTCATTGCTTGACGGTGTAAGCCAAAAATGAAAAGATTAAGGACATTTTGAATGAAACTGATATCACAACTCTTCCACAAACCAACTACACTTCAGGCTGGCTGGTTCTTATCAGTAATTATCCTGTAGTCTTATGAGATACCTTGAGGTCACTGATATAAACGAACTTCCAGCCCTTGAGACTAGCTCGAACAGCCAAATCCATATCTTCCACTGTTGTCCTATCTTTCCATCCCCCTGCCTCATTGAGAGCTGAAATTCTCCATACACCAGCAGTTCCTGCCCCAAATATCACATCCACATTTAGCTCCCTTACTATTTGCAAAGTTGGTACAGCACAGAATAGAAACCAATAGTAAGACATTAGCAGCTTTCAGTTTACCATTAAAACCAAAGAAGGCATAAGTTGTAGACCCCACTTCTTGCTCTACAGTGAAATGGTAATCCAAAGACATCTCTTGCATCCTTGTCATTAAGCATTCGTCAGCATTCACTGCACAAACCATCCAGAAATTAACCACAATAAGATAAAAATATTTGTACTTTTCATATACTTGATAAAAGGATATAAATAATTTCATTACCAAATTTCCAGCGAGCTTGAACAAGGGCAATGTCATGGTTGTGAACAAGAAATGGGATGGTACGCCAAAGAAAGTCAGGTTCAGGTTGGAAATCAGCATCGAATATGGCCACATAATCACAGTGTTTAACGTAGCTGTGTTTCATGCCCTCTTTAAGAGCTCCTGCCTTGTAACCATTCCTGTTGTCCCTAATCTCGTACTTTATGTTAATGCCTTTGCTTGCCCATCTCTGACATTCCAGCTCCACTAAGCTCTGTTCATGGTTTTAAACCAGAAGTAACACAAGGATTAGCCTGGATTAGCATTTAGCACACCATGATTGTTGGGCTTTTCAGATTTGTGTTCTTTAAACAGGGCCAAGTTTTTTGATCGATAAGTTGGGCCAAAAGGATGAGACCATTTCTAGTCTTATGGGCAAAAATAACATATACTATAAGAAGACTTATTACCTTAATGGTGGGGTCTGTTGAGTCATCTAAGACTTGGATTATGATCCGATCCGACGGCCAAGAAAGCCCACAAGCAGCCCCAATAGACAATTGATATACCTGGGCCCAATAGAGTTTTAGAGCAACTTAGCACCCGAGGAAACCGAAAAAAGGATTCTACTAACCATAAAAAGAGTAACTATTGGTGTTGTGAACTGAGAAAATCTCTCAAACTGGTATAATTAAGTAAAATAAAGGAGTAATAATCATATTGAATGCAAGAGAAGTTGAAGTTGAAGTACCTCTTTTTCATTGTACATTGGGATTTGTACTAGAACCATAGGATAAGCTGAATTGCCAAACTCCAAATCATCCTTGATAGGCTCCCACTTGTACTTCTTGTTGGGTTTTCTACCAAACAACTTCACAAGGACTATAACAACTCCCATGTATACTCTTTCAATGAAAAGCATTATTGACATAGCCAAGCATATTATGACCAATAATTTCAAGACTGGCACGATCAGTGGTGCTTTCACTACTTGCCAAATCAATCCCATTTGGCCAGTAAAATCACCACGAGAACCTTGAGATGTGCCTGGAAAAAAGTCTGCAGATGACAGGCGATCCATATCACTAGATACTGCCACTGAGACAAAGGGAAAAAGGGGAGCAAATAAGGAAGAAAGGGAGAGCTCAGTGATATGTGACACACTGTGTGTGTGCTTTGGCTATATAAATCTGTGCACCCTTTTGCGAGAAGTACACGAATGGCTTGTGTGTGCTACCTTCTTTTTTTATCATAGGGTGAGTTTTTGCTTTCGAGTTACGTTTAGGCAATGTGTGGGGAGAAAAGAGATCACTGGCAAGCTGGAAGTTGTGTCAGTAACTTGATTACTGAAGCAGCTGTCACTAGTATACTTTGCAGGAGCAGCAGACCCACCAGGGATATGATCACAAAAGGAAAGATCAACTGAGATTTTTAATTCCTGCACAAGAAATCAAGAAAGAAATACTGCAAATGATAGCTGTAGGTTGATATATATTTGATAAGTAATGTTCACAAGAACCATCTTCCTTTATCCTAGAGAAGACAAGTTATTTAGTCTACTGATTAATAACTTTCTTGTCTTCTCTTTTGTCTTGAATAAAAGAAGAGGTTCTGGTGCCAAAGCTATGTGCTGTGGTTCCTATATATATAAATGATGGTCATAATAGAACATTAGTCCAAAAGATAAAGACTGCTGATCCGAAACCGACAGTGCGTTTCAGATTCTGAATGTAGTGGTCTTGCAAGAATTATATAATACAGATGGGAGGTTTACACCTCTCTTTACTAGTCAATGTTTACCGTAAGTAGTCCATTTCTTCAAGTCTTGTAGCTAACTCAATATGGTTTAGCTATCCTTTTCATTCTCTTCTGGGAGGTAATTAAACATGCGGCAGTAGGTTTACTTAGGCTGGTTTCAGGATAGGCATTTAATCAATTTGGAGGCTTGATATATATGTGCTAACAAATATGTGAACTATATATTAAACTGCAGAAAGCAGGGTTATCATGCAGAAAATTTTATGATACTACAAAGTTTAAAAGAAAGATTATTCTTGGTTACATGTTATTTGACAGCTGGCTAGGTTGCGTGGGGTTTGGATATCATCATTTGGACAAGAATTCTTTTCCTTTGTGTCTGTTGCTACATGTTTCCCATCATTTGATATCCAAGAACTCATAGGACCATTTATTATTTGCCTTTCTCGCCCATGTTTCAATCCCTCATTACAGGAAGCTCAAAGGATAATTTCTGGAGTGCTCTTTCTGGCTTGATCATAATATGATGATAATGAGATTGATTTGACTGTGTGTAAATCCTCTCGTTGATGAGAAAATCATTCTTGATTATTTCAATTGTTCAATCATTTATTAGGTGAAGGACTGCATCAAAAGATAAATACTAAAACTCTTGAATTAGCAGTCAAATTAACATAAGATGACTTCCCGAAGTTTCATTTTCATATTTGTTGAATTAGGCCAAGTATGCCAGTTAAGTAGATGCTCACGAAACTCTTGTTTGTCCTGTGATGGGGTTTAACTGAATTTACAACTCCTGTTGTACTCTATCTTCAAGCTGCTGCTTATCTTTAGTCTAATATGGGATCATAAAGAATAATTAAGGTAGGTGGGGATCCAAATTCTTTAACTTTGTTTGTTGAACCATGCGTAGTCCATTGCCTCATAATTTTTTTTGCTCCACCGACAATAGGGCACATTCCAAAGGTGCAACTTACATGTTTCATTTGCTGATTGTGCAGCATAACTTGTTTTCTTTACAATATCAAGAGGAATAACCAACTTTATTTTGGGTCACATAACATAATGAAAATATAAAGTTGTTAGCCCTTTGAAGGTTTTTATATAGTGCTTAAGAGTTCAAGACAAATCGTAGTCGATGCTTTTTATTTGGCTGTTCCAATAAGATCTTAACACTTCTTAATCATGAGATTGAGAACCAAAACTTAGTAGACCCATGATTACTTTTAGAACAGAACAGTAACAGGTGAAGTATCATTATGAAAATTTATAAAAGTATATAATAATCAAGATCGAGTGTGCAAACTAACAAGAATATGCTGTTGAAACAACCATCTAACGACTGGCCGGTACAAGAACCAAAGAAGCAGGTAGACTAGACTCCTAGAAATGATCTCTACTGGCGATCAAAATTAATGGTCAGTCCAATTCTGTTCCTTCAAAAACCTTGATGTTTTATGAGGTCATGAGAGAATCACTTAATATTCAATGATGTTTGGTCAACCTTGGGAGTTAAGTATAGATGTGAGAGAAAGAGAGAGAGAGAGAGTTGTGGTGTCTTGCTCCAGGAAAGAAGGGTTGGTTTGAAAGAGAATTTTTGAGAAAGATGTAACTGAGACATCATTAACTGGAGCAGCAAAGCTTCATCTGCATCTCTTTCAACTCATCTTCGAAACTAGTGGAGTATGCTGTGGCTGTTTGGTCTTAGATCCTTCTACTGCTTGCATCACAAATGCACATCCCACATGTAAGCAAACTGAGTTGGCTTCTCACCAAAATTAGGAGGACTTCATGTGAAACACTATCATTGTAGGAAACTATTTCGTATAATTAAAGATTCTGAAAAGTTGACTAGCTTTCCCGTCCATGATAGAAGTAAGAGTAACAAACAATTTCGTTATATTTTTTTTTAAAAAAAAAATTATTGAACTCAAGGTGGTAAACAAAGATTCGTTGCAAATGAATCCTGATGATGTAAAATAGAACGTCGAAGGGTCTAAGTGATGTTGATAAAATAATGGTTGGTGCAGATTAGTTTAAGGACTAAGGAGACCCCTTTAGTGGGCTAATCGGTTCAAACTGGACTAGACATGGCCCAGTGAACATTTCGATACCAATAGTTGTTAAAACAAGCAAAAAATTTTGTTTTGTTCCTCAAAACGAACGAAAGGCTACAAGTAGGAACAATAACTTTCGAGATGTGACAAAAAATATTGTGAAAGATGACATTATTTTGTCCAAATAAAGCCGGGGACTTCATTACGTCCACCGGACTGCTTCTAAACAACAACCAAATGAATGTAGAAATCAGAAGATTACACTTGACAGCATAGGATAAAAGTTTCTTGGGAGATTTAGGCAAGGGGCGAAATACACTCTTCCTCACTACCAGAAGGTATTTAAGCTGCCTTTGAAGTGATAGCACATCGCCCCTGACTTCTAACGTACAGTGTCAACCTGAGTCAACAGTATGTGTTTGCTATTGCAATGGTTACAAGAGGCTGCCGGTTGATCCCACAACTTGAATCCAGGTAAAGGGTAGGCTCGAAGCAGTGGAACACAGATACTTTTTTTCTTCGGTCATGGATATGTTAAAGGTTTCGGTCATCACTGGGATTAGATTTAGAATGATTGCAAGATGCTCAACAAGTTGATCGGTTTTCTAGTACGGAAGCACATGTATAACTAGAAACAGTACTGAAGACCACAGCACGGGGATTTCCTGAGATAGACTGTCTGATAGATTTTAAAGCATCAGTAACGCCACCTTCATTGACAGATTCCAGTCCATCAATCACCTATCAAGAAGCAAATTCCGGACATTAGAAATATGTCGGAGAGCCATGACATC
This sequence comes from Turnera subulata, assembly GCA_028386065.3. Taxonomy (NCBI): domain Eukaryota; kingdom Viridiplantae; phylum Streptophyta; class Magnoliopsida; order Malpighiales; family Passifloraceae; genus Turnera; species Turnera subulata. The sequence continues at coordinate 66,576 of JAKUCV010000016.1, read as the reverse complement.
ACTGAAGCTTTATACAAGCACCTTAGCATCATTCCAGCTACAAAAGATGAAATATCACAGAACTCCCACTCAAAAGGCCAAGCACTAGATATCATCATCTTAAAACATATACCCTATAATTTAGCCACATCAGTGATTGCATCCAGAGCATAGCCTATAATTCGTTCACCTACAAGACTACATTTCAAAAACTAATGAATTAGATTAAAGGCAAAGTCAACATATATAAGCCGCATACCAATCCTACAAAAAATGTTAAAAGGTGTCATACGTATCAGAGAGAAATCAATAAAATCGACATGCAAATGGAACCAGACTTGGCAACCAATAATCTAACTTTCATGATATAGGCTACAGAAACGCCAACCAGCAACTGCAGTAGTGCTTTTACTTTTATATGCAACCTTCTAAAAGCTACTTCAAATGCAATAAGAGATGCAAAGGAGGGCACCTTCCAACAAAGATCCAAATCATATTAAAATGCTAAAACATTACCAGAAAGGAGACCCCAGATATGTCAACGGCCTTCAAAGACACAAGCTCCAATAGTCTCTCAGGTGTGGATACAAGAAATTCAGGTTCACAGCTCCTCAAACTATGAGAAAGAAATATTGTGAGTGAGTAGAGTAGAGACAGATGAAGAAGATTACTTGTAGAAATGCGGAGCATGAGTAGTGAAAATAAGTAGACATTGACTGCAAGCACAGACTAAATAACCAAATGCGTATCCACCAGTAAAATCTTCCAAGTACACACATTGAATATAAGTGGATACAAAACCGTCTGTCGACAAATAAACAGAGAGTCAGAAATTATGATACCCATGGATCTGGTGATCTATTGAGGCACCAGTATGTAAGCTCACTGTATGTATCCCAAGAGCTTTGAGAGGTTTGCACACCGATCGGACCTACAATCATTTAGGAAGCAACAATGTGGTTAAAATTAAACTGAGCAACAAGCCTCTTTTGGTTCCTAATGCAAATGGCAACAATTACTATCGATAAGAAGGGATGTTCACACACAAGCCTCTGAAAGAACAACAAACCATGGCAGCTTTTTCTTGTGATGGTACAACGAATAGAAGAAATGGGCTGCTGAAAGATAGACCTTGTTTCTCCTTTCTCGCAATAGAATCAGCAGCAATGGAAACCAGCCAAGCAATTTTCTTCACAGAACAAGGACTGATCTCCGATACAACTTTTCCAGCTGAATAACGTTTCAAAAACTCAATTCCCCATGGGTCAACAAAGAGAGGCTTCTCTTCATTACCATAGTGTCCCTCCTCACGCAATGCCTTCTCTATTTCATTCAAGCACAATATAAGAAATTTTGATGGACAATCTGAGTTATCACTGTCCTGTCTTTCATTATCATGCCTCTCAATCTTTGAGCTTCCATTAGTGGCAGCGGTATTTGGCTCCTTGTTACCATGAGAAACATGAGGTTTTTGTGGCTCAAAATTTGGCTTCATTACTTTGTCGTTTTTCTTTTTGAGATTAACCATCTTCATATCATCAGCTTGCAATGAAATCTTTCTTTTTGTATCGTTTTTCTTGAAATCCTTCTTCCCATTCCTGTCATTGAATGGATCATCCAGCGTTGGAAGGCTAAAACACATCCCCTGTTCACCATAGTCGCCAACAGTGAGTTAAATGGATGCAACGCAATATAAACAATATTTCTTTTTTCGTCTAATTATTCTCATCTTCCAAAAACTCTTATACAGTTTCATTCGCAAGAAATGTCTTTGTCCCTAGGATTTAAATTTTGAAGGTCATGCTAAATTTGCAAGTAATAACAAAATCAGACTGTTCAAACTAGAGATTTAAAACAAAATCTTTAACACAGTGAAAACATGATCAGATAAGGAAGAATTTTCCCTATATAGCACCCAAAAAGAGGACAAAAGAAAGCCCACATACAAAATCTGTGTCTCCATTAATCACAATAAGAAAAAAAAAAAAACCAAAAACAAGCCAACACCCACATCCAGATTCCCCGCATTCATCACTTCCCACCATTCAAAACCACATCTTTTCGCCAACTCAAGACCACCAGAGCAACAGCTTCCCCATCATATTCACACAGCGAAGGAAAAGAAAAACACCATCAACAAACAAACCAGAGACGAGAGAGGCAATACAGGCAATACAACATGTTTCGAGACCATCCTTCCAGTTTCTTTACCTGGCACTGGCGGCGTTTGCCGGTGAGGCGGCGCTTCTTGGCGGCGATAATGGAAGCAACACGAGCTGAGACCTTGGCGGAGGAGCCCTCTTCTCTCGCCAGCTTCTTCCTTCTCGCCTTGTTCTTCTTCCGAATCACCGCATCGTCTCCTTTGCCCATCTCGGGTTTCTGGGTATTCGCTCACTTCGTCACTTACACGGGCGATTTCTCTGCTTCCAGTTTTAGTGTGTGTGAGAGAGAGAGAGAGAGGCGGGGTTTTAGCGGAGGGGTTTGTGTCGTTTCGTGATCGTGGGGAAGTTTTAGGGGTCCGTTAAAATGAACGGGTAAACGTAGAAGTGCAAGTATAAAAATAAGTCAAATTGGGCCTATGGGTTTTTGATAGTGTAAAGATCGAATGTGGAATTGGCCCATGTTATTATTTTGAATTGGGCTCCCATTACGGCCTTGTGGATTTGTTTAACATGGGACCCATGAATGATCCAGCTTATTGCAACTACTAATAAATTCCATAACCATAGACTTTGATTGTATATGAGGTCCCGGAAGCACACTGTTATACCTTTACCTAAATCAGGAGCATATGTAGTAGATGGGGGATAGATTATTGCATACCATGGAGAAAGGAGTTCATTGACCACCATTATATCACACCTTTTGACATGAGTGTAGTGAACTACTGAACTCTTTCATGTCAAATAGATTCCCTTGTTTGTCACTCAATCTTTGTAAAATCCTGCACAATTGGAATAGTGAATAGTTCTGTTGCTACAACAATATGGCATAATCATTTAACGGAAGGGCATATTGTTTTGATGTCTGGTTATTGAGTTTCGATAATGCCAGAATCAAGAAATTTAAGGATATTGGATTATGTATTACTGTCTTGATCTGCTGTTGCGTACAGAGAGAGACTAGTTTCAGTGAAGCTAAATCCGGCAAATGTTCAAACTTTACACTGTATAGAGTAGTGGAGCTTTAGACGGTACCTTAAAATAAATTCCACTCTTCGTTACTGTCATATATCAAACATCACTTTTCGTTGACCTTTTGATCTATTTATGCAAGATTTCACAACTTTTTGAAAACAGACAAACACTCCTAGCGCATGTACAACAGTAAATTCCACTCTTCTTTTTTTTTTTTTTTTTCCAGAATTGAATGATTGATGTTAAAATATATGTCATTTAGTACAGAGAGCTCAGGCGGCAAAGATGACCAGTTGACCATATTATACTGGTTAACTTGTTGCTTTCTTATCTTTCCATATGATTCCTGTATCGAAGGACAACCTCAGAAGTCAGAAAGCATAGATACTATTAGCGAATGCTCTTACTAAATATAGAAAGGGACGGCAACTGTACTTCCAAGTACGTACGATGAATATATCAGCAACAGACAAGGAAACAGCTGTTGTTGATTCTCCAGCAGAACTTGATGCTGGAGCTTTGTTTGTGCTCAAATCACGAGGTAAGTTTCGCTTGTAAGATAGTTAGCAGATGACTTCAAGCAGTTAATTTTTGCACTACTCTAGGTGCTTTATGTCTGTTACTGATATATTCATCGTACTAAAGTTTGGCACTATTTCTCTTGGATAACACTTTTGTAGCTTCAACAGAGGGCTTTAGTAACTAAAATAAATTGCAGGGTTTTCATGTCCAAGATATAGCTGTTACGAATTGGTTTTAAATCGATTGCAGGGACATGGTTTCATTGTGGATATCATTTGACAACATCAATTGTTGGCCCTGCTATTCTTACTCTTCCTTTTGCTTTGGCCTTGCTGGGCTGGGAAGCCGGTGTTCTGTGCATAACTCTTGCAGCTCTAGTGACTTTCTATTCGTATAACCTTCTGTCTGTGGTTTTGGAGCACCAGGCAGAACTTGGCAAGCGCCAGCTACGGTTTAGGGACATGGCTGAAGATATTCTAGGTGATTATACTGAATTATGAATTGCACTTTCACATCTCAATTTCTTGACACTACAAACTGAGTTGTGTGATGTAACTATTTTACCAATAAAAAAATAAGATACCTTGGAGAACAGCTTTGAAAAACTGCTTGAAAGATTGGGGTAATACTGACAGGACCTGGATGGGGGAAGTATTTTGTGGGACCATTACAATTTGCAATATGCTATGGTGCTGTTATTTCCTGCACTCTTCTTGGGGGTCAGAGCCTAAAGGTTGGTAATTCTGACAGAAAGTGCAACAAAATTTCCTGGTTTACTGTCACTTTCTTCTTTTATTGTATTCTATAGTCCTTTGTTTGCCGGATAGGTCTTTGTTTGGTACATATTGTAAATGTTGTACTCTGCACTCCAATATGAATGTACTTTGCAGTTCATTTACTTGCTCTACAACTCGAATGGAAAAATGCAATTGTACCAGTTCATAACAGTTTTTGGAGCTGCAACACTATTCCTGGCACAAATTCCATCGTTCCACTCCCTGAGGCATATTAACTTTGTTTCTTTGATCCTAGTTCTAGCTTACAGTATCTGTGTCACAGCTGGTTCCATATACATTGGTAAGAATCACAACAGAAATCATTATCAGAAACTTCCCTCTGTCTGCATTCGGTGTTTTAGTAACGAATACTAATTGATCTGTGGCAGGAAATTCCAAGAATGCGCCTTCTAAGAACTACTCAATTCGTGGATCTGAAGAAAATCAATTTTTTGGTGCCATTAATAGTATTTCAATCATAGCTACCACATATGCTAGTGGGATAATCCCTGAAATACAGGTTTGTCATTTGTTTGGCATTGGTTCCCTAAAAGAGTCAAGAAATTGTGAACTTTTTTGTCTTTCCAGGTCTTAACTAAACTTTAAACACCCAAGTTTCAAGAACTTGAACTTAAACTTGGAGGGAAGAATGTCTTACAAGTTGTGTTGGATATTCCTTTATCTAGCAGATTGAATAGTATTAAAATAGTTCCAAGTCTACTATCTTTTGCAGGCAACTATAGCTGCCCCAGTCAAAGGCAAGATGTTCAAAGGCTTATGCATCTGCTACACCGTCATAATCATAACCTACTTCAGCGTTGCTGTCTCCGGTTACTGGGCGTTTGGCAATCAGGCTTTTCAAACAATTCTTTCAAATTTTATGGCCGATGGCAACCCATTACTGCCCACATGGTTTCTTTTGACAACCAACATCTTCACTCTGATGCAATTGACCGCTATAACTGTGGCAAGTCCTACACTACCCTCCTCTAGCTCTAGACAAGTTTTAAATCTGAAACTAGCATACACCAGAAGAATTTTACACATAATGAACTACTGAATATGGAAGCTCCTGTCATGCTAAAACAGATTGGGATTATGCCAACATGCTTGCCTTAACCCTTTTCATTTTCACTACTCAAACTTGATTTTGCAGATTTACTTGCAACCAACAAACGAGCTGTTTGAGAAGTGGTTCGCCAACCCGAAAATGGATCAATTCTCTGTCCGAAACATCATTCCAAGGCTGATTTTTCGATCGCTTTCAGTCATAGTTGGTACATTTTTTGCTGCAATGTTACCATTCTTTGGAGGCATCATGGCACTATTTGGATCATTTGGATGCATTCCCTTGGACTTCATTTTGCCAATGGTTTTCTACAATTTCACTTTTAAGCCATCAATACGAGGCCCATTGTTCTGGATTAATTCATTAATTGCTGTAGTCTCCACATTGTTGGCAGCAGTGGGGGCAGTAGCATCAGTTCGACAAATCACTCTTGATGCTAAGACGTATAGCTTGTTTGCCAACTTGTAGTATCATTTGCATGTGCTCTAATTACCACAGTTAAGTAATTACAGTATTGACGTTTAAGTAAGTGTAAGTATATAACTAAGTAGGATATCAGGCTCTTTGTTCATCAGTGGCCTCCCTCCGGAGACCACTGTGCATCAACGCCAGTGGATACTCAATTGGGCACAATACTAATGCATACTCCTTTGATGAAAGCACAAGACTTATTATACTCAACTTGCATATAATAATGAGATGGTGTACTATTACTAATGACAATTCAAGAGAATGGTATTTTCTTAAACAATGTAGAAACATTGACAACCCTTCCTTGATGAAGTAACCAGCCACTATAATTTCTACAACATTGTAATTGACTCTTCATGACATATGCGACTGTTAGCTGAGCTATGTGTGGCTGCAGACGATGCCATCAGGGATTGATCTTGCCTGATGTGGAACGCATAAAACTCCACAACACAATCTGGCAATGCGCATTAAGGAGGTGAGTGTGATTAAATATACATATTTACTTTCTTGAACAAAATCATTTGCAGTACATGAATGGATAATTAAATGCACCACTCTGCAACATAGCCAACAATCTGAATATGTCAAGTTACTTCATGTGTAGGTCTAATCATCAAGTAGTTTAAAATTATTCGACTAATTACTTGAACTGGGGTGGCTGGAATTAGTGAACCACCAACAATACCACCCAATACTTCATTATCAGGGCCTGCCAGAGCTATCTTCAAACTTGTTTTCCCACCCTGCACCATGTCTGAGGAGATAAATCCATTGAGAGACATTATATCATGCTCACCCTGCATGGAAATAATAGAAATTACACAAATGTATGCAGCAATCAGCAGTGCTAATGAATGTGAAAGAAATAAGACTCATTCTTACAAGACAAACTCAAAAAGTCAGTAAAAAGAAGGTCCTAATTAAGAAGTAGCCAAAAGACCAGAGTACAATCTTGCCTTATGCAATGTGGTGTGACCGTAGTTGTGGACACTAACACCAGAAACAGTTCCAACTGCTGAAATGATGTAAAAATCCCGACCGGACTTTTCACTGTAAGAAATCAATTTTTCCACCATGTCCTGCATGCAAAACTGGCCTCCATAACTAGGCTTCACATAGTATCTTTCATTCAGTAGTAACTGAAATGTTTCAACTTTAAGTGAAATAGCAATGTATCCTAACACACAACAAAAATAAGCTATCATCATCTATCGATCGATATCTCACCTCATGTGCCTTAAGAATTACCAAATGTGCAGCAAATTGTTCTCCTGTTACCATCCGGGACGCCATCAAAACATAAGTGTAAGTCTTGTTGGCTTTTCAGCTCAAAACATCGATGTTGAGAATTGTAACATCGATGTTTTGAGGATTCGGAACTTCAAATAATTCTGCCGAAAGCTTAGAACATCGATGTTTGGTTGATTCGGGGCTTTAAACAAAATTGGCAGAATGCAAATAACATCGATGTTGGAATTTAAACATCAATGTTTTCTGGGAAATTTCCAAAAATCTGCAGAAACGCAAAAGTTGGTTTTCTGGGTTACTATTCCATTGGTTTTCTCTCAATTCACTCAATCATTTGGCTTGAACACTCAATGAACAAGTCAAGAAACACTTTATGAAGTGAAACACACTCAATTTACTCTTATTTCACTTGTAGAACTCAGATTACAAGACTCAATATATAGGTAGAAAATCAACCTATAACCCAACAATTCCTACTCAGCTGACCCTACTACTTTAAGTAGTGGGTTTGCTTTACCCAATATGCTCATAATAGCACATCATATACAACAAAACACACTTACAATCAGGACAAAACACTTTACACAACATGATAATGTTGGTTACAATAATAAAAAAGACACACTATACCTAACATACTTTAATTAAAGAAACAATTCCACTAACATCTTGATCACATCATCAGCTCCACTAACTTCTTGATCACACTCCGCTAACAGCTTGATCAAACAATCAACAAGTCCATCGCTAGCAATTTGATATCGTAAAACAATATCAATCAATTATGTATATCTTTGGTTTACTTGTTAATGCATCACCATATCTTCACATATCCTAAACAAGTGTTGGTTTTATCCAAAGCCAATATTAATTGATCTTGATCTACCTTCAAATAGGGAGAATGCCGGAGGTCTTTGATTGTAGGGAAGGATGAATGTCTCCTTCTCCTCGGTCTGTTCTTGGCATGTCTTGTTCAAATCAAACAAACAAGCAGGTGCCGTTTTTCTCCAAGCCACAGAAGTCTATGATCACGCCTGTAACATAAAAATGTCTTAAGCAAAGAAGAAAACAAAAGAACAATAACAATAGTGAGCGATGCCTGGAAACCATGCAACACGGACAGACCTTTACTGGGTAGTAGGAAAACTAATGTCTTGTCTGCGTAGACCCAAATAATTAATCACATCCCAGTGATCATTAGGTTAACAGTATGTATTTATAATGGATATTAGGTTAGGTCATGAAATTTATGGCAAAAAATGTTGTCAAATAAAATGTAATCGTAGAACCTATGTTTTAGTACCTTCACCGTAAAATCCTAATCTCAAAAAAGTTTTGCTATTATCTGGAGGCAGAGATACAGCTGACACTTTTTGCTCTTTTTTAACCTATCTTGTTTATGCAATGAACTTGCTAATTTTTTAAAAGCTTATATATTTATTCAGAACTTCCCATTTTGTAATCACGTGACAGAAGATTTAAATGGAATAGCCTTTCTTAGCTACCCCAAATCCATAGACAAAAGCAAAAAATGGCATCTTATTTCAGTTATTTATGCCAAGATTTCCCTGTGGGTTTGCTTTATTGACAAAATATCAAAAATGGGTGTTCTTTCCTGATTCTAAAATGATTATTATAAAGAACTAAATTCTAAATCTAACTTACAATATATAAGCAAAATGTGCATAGAGGAAAACAAGAATCAGCATCAACTTTCGTGAATGTCTCAGAATTCCAGTTTCTTTTTCTTTTTGAACAACGAGGTAATTAAAAACATTGGGCTGCTTTTGCAGCGAGGGTTTAAACTTGGGTTGGGTTGAGTATGTGATATATTGTGGGCTCGATTGTAAAAATAAAAAGCCCACTCCGTATCCGAATAAATTTCTCCCTTCTTTCCTCTAAACAATTTTTGCACATTTCTCTCGTTGTTTTTTTTCCTCATAATATCCAACCTGACCCACGGGGCCGAAATAAACACAGCAAAAAATGGCATCTCACCATGAAGTATGAAAAAAGTTGAAAATGTATTAGAGCGTTCACACTTCTTCTTATATGTTAAAACCAAAAAGTAACGGTTTTGGTATCTGCAAAATCGTGTTTATACGAGTGAAATGGACTATTTCCCTTTTTTTCCCCTATTTACTTGTTTACAGGCCCCATAGATACATTGCAAGAATTATTAGTCATCTTAAAATGGTCAATTGAAGTCTTTGTTGTCCATGATCTTTGAATAGTATTTCACTCCTAAGTCAAGACCTTAAAATTGTCAAATTGAAAGAGAAACGTATAAATTTAGCAAGTATCTCAGCTTCGGTCAAATTTTCGCTCACATCAAATCTCTTTTCTTGTTTCTTATCCGGTATCCGGAATTTTGCCCTCACTAATCCGGATCCGACCCGTATCGCGTACCTCGATATGGCCTGCTCGTCAAATCTCTGTAAATTAATTCTAGTGGACTAAATTATGTGCATTACGATGGTTCCTCTAGTTAGATTTTTGGTGAAACAAATTCATTGGCGTATGATCGAATGAACTAATTATTTCCATAATGTTTCTAACAATGGATTAATGATTCGAACCTTTAAATCACGAGAAGGGAGATTATTCTGTCAATATATCAGCATTTCAACAACCCACACACCGAGGACATGTTTTGTAAATAAAATTGTTTAGTCAATTGTTTTGTCACATTGGATTGACTTGCATGTGGTACACATGTATAGTAGTGGACGGCTTGGCGGCTAAAAATGAAGAAAGCAAAAAAGTTGTAAAAGGCTTTGCGATATATAAAATATTAGGTATAACAAAAATGAGCATGTGTAATAATATACCACTTCAAAAGGTGTCAATTTACAAATAATCTATAAAGCTTGGGTCAAATAGCCATCAAGCACAATTAATTTAGTTCATACATATCGACATTGACGTTTCTGCGCATAATCCCCCACACAAACCACTTTAATTGCATAATCTTAATTATTACTTATCAAAGCAGATCGAGTCAAAAGATATTAAGACATTCCTTTACTCAATGGTTTTCTTCGAGAATATGACCCCGCAACCCATCTCCCATATAAACAGGAACAGAGACTATATCTTAAATAGTTTAAGCCCACTTAAATATTAATTCTCCTGGTCCCTAATGCCAATAAGCGTCCTTGCTATTATTGTACCAAAGATAAATTATCCTTCTTACTATTGTTATTGACTGATTACCGATTTTCCTCTCTATGTGGTTAGGAAACAAACGTTTTTCTAGCTTCGGGTTGCTTTGGATCGTCACGGTACATGCAATGTGACCGAAATTATGCACCCATCGGGTTGACCTTAAAACATTATTTTTTCTTGAACGATAGACAATAAAACATTTATGAACCACATAATAGCCATATAAATGTACACACACAATAACATCCTACCTAGAATTCATAAATGCATTCCCGTCTGAATTAAAGTTAGGGAGATTATTTTTCTTTCAATGTTTTATTGGTCAATGTAAATGCCATGACTCATGAGGCTCAATCTAATCCTTATGCTATGGATTTGGAGGAATGACTCAACGAACAAGCTTTGCAATAATTTGAATTTAATAATCACAAAAAAATGCAATAATTATGATTGGTGTATAAATTTAATTAATAACAGTAGATATTTGGTGGGCTTAACATGGGTATATTATACAATATGATTGTCCCAAGACGAGCAATAAGCACAAGGTATTTGCATGATTCCCGGATCCTCCTGGATCGCAACTTATATAGTAGGAGTAGTGGTGGTTACAACTTATAATTGGTCTAGTATCAGCTAGACCGCCCGTGTGTTTCTTGGGCCGACCCGTGGGCGGCTCCTTTTGATGATTTGGGTCCGGAAGGTTAAATGTGTAAAAGGACAGTTTCCGCGTGCCCGCCATTAATGATCGTGACGGATCTAAGCTATTTTCTGATTTTTTTTCCTTTTTTTGCAACCATGCCCATGAAGATTGCTTTATTTATTATCTTACCATCCGTTAAGCTGTAAGTTTCCAGATTTGCTTTCTACTAAAGGTAAGTGACAAATAACAGAATAACCTTCATTTACTTTGGAACTATTCTGTTCGTGACTGGAAAAGGACACAAAGTAAATTGCCATTGACTACTTTATTTTCATTTGTCTATTTCCTAGGATTAAACTAGCTTAGCCAAACCATAAAGGTCCCATATTCCAAGCACTGACATGGATTTCTATTTTAAAAAATCAGTACACAGCAATAGTTTAATTTCATTTTCGGTCTGCGTGTTAGTCAATGTTAGTTATCTTTACCTGACTTACTATGAGTCTCTCACAAAAGAATCCGAGGATGAAACCATGGAGATAAATTCTCCATGTTATTCAGCAATTCTCTATTCTTCTTTGTAAAATAAGAATGTAGGTGTAAACCAAAAAATAAGAATGTAGGTATTCTGTTTGTGATCAAATTTTCCTCATGAACATCTATTTTAATTAAAGAAAGTTATACAAAAAGAAAAAAATGACTTACCTAATTACACAAGTCAACTTTCTTTTCAACCTTTGTAGCACAAAACAAATACTATTTATAAAAAACAAAAAAACAAGCATTGTGAAAATATAAGATTCCAATCCTATAATAATCCGTATTAGTTATTTTATTTGATTAAAAACTTTGCGGAAGCAACTGCTCTCACAACTCCAGAAATTTGAATAAAATGCCTCTTTATACGTATAATATTTTTTACTTTTATCACACGGAAAAAAATATAACTGTTTGGACGCTGGAAAATTGGATCATAGTTTTAAAGTTATAACGAAGTCTAAATCACATTTAAAAAACAAAGTCTAATTCTAAACTATGCATATAAATTTGTCTATATTTCATCAAAATTAAAATTGTCATTTAATTGATTGATAAAGATACAATAGGGATATTATGTTTTTCTTTTTATTCAGTGTTTAGATTCTTAAAGTTCACATATTGAATAATTTAGAATCGGATATGGATTAATATATGAAGTATTAAACTAAAAGCGAATCGGATCCGCTCGTTCCTAAGGATGGTGACGCGTGGTAAGTGTATTAACTACCTATTTCGGTTTGATTCAAAACACTTTTAGTATCCATGATATATTCGAATATAGTATGATTATTAAGTTTAATTGATCCTGAAATTATAATACATAAAATTAATCAAATGTCTATTATGTCTTAATAGCCAAAATTTTCTTATTAAGATGGTTAATTCTAAGGTATCAGCCAGAACATTCTAATTGAGAGTTTTGAGCCAAAACAACAAAGACAACTTTTTTTTTTGGTTTTTTACTAAAAAAAAATCCACACCCGCCATGTTCACACGGTATGCATTCTAAGGCCAATTTTTTTCTTACAAAATCAGCTTCTCATTGCATTGATGCATCAAAGTACAAGGCCAATGCTACATGGTAAAGGTAAAATGAAAATTACTCTTATCAACACAAAGCCAAAGACATGAAAAGACAAAGATGAATAAGGGCAGACAAGAAAATAAGACAAAGACAAAGGGGCAGTGAATGCAAACAAAGATAAGCTGGCACGAACACTCTCACTCACTAACCATAATAATTATTAGTGGGGGATCTTTTTATAAGACTCCTTTCTTTTCTTTTCTTTTCTTTTTTTTAATTTCACTCATCTTCTGCTCACTTTCTCTCTCCTTTTTTTCTTTCTTTTCTACCGTTTTTCAGCTCAACTTTCTTTTTCCTCTCCCTTCTCATCCTCCATGTGGGTCTAGTGTTCTTTCTCACTCTGATCCTTCCTAGCAACTTCCTCTCCTCTCTCTCTCTCATTGCTTCCACAGAAGCCAGCTTCTCCTTCCATCTCCTTCTGTTAATGTGATCAGTGAGTTCTTTTTCCTCCATCATTTGTTTATTACTGTTATCCTTGGCTTTTTTTTGTATGTGTTTCTTTGGCAAAAAGATGGAGATAAGTGTAGATATGTTGATCTGTTGAATGTAAAGTTTTTAGTCTTTTTTTTTTTGTGTCTGAAGTTTGGGATGTCTGTGCTTTGGAGTTTCAGATTGGTGACTTATGAGGTTGCCTTGTGTCTTGTTGGGTTGGATTGATTATTTTGAGATTTGGCATGCTTGAGGGTTGGTATGAATATAATCTTCTTTTTCGTACTTTTTGTTAGGGACAATCTTTGTTCTTGTAAAGGAATGGTTTTGATGGTGTGAAATTTGTTTTGTTTGGTCTCTCAAAAATAGTTATCCTGGCTTTTTATAAATCTGTTGTACTGAAGCTAATTCAAAACAAATCCCAGTTGGCTGATTATTAAGTTCTTTTGAAGGAATAACTTTGATTGATTCGCTTATTTGTTTGTCTGTCTCACTGTTATTTGAATTGTTTGATCTTAATTAATTTTCATTGCCTATAGCACCAGTTAAATGCAAGTTTTGGCTTATCATTTGGTGTTTATCTTATGTGCAGAGCTTTTTGGGGGTAAGATATGGTTGCTGAGTCTTGGTTTCGTGGTTTGTGGAAGATTCCACATAAGCATGATTCTGGCAGTCAGAAGGCAGCGATTGAGGTTTTGGCCTTTGAAATTGCAGGCTTGATGTCTAAGCTAGTGCATCTATGGCAGTCTCTGAGTGATAAACAAGTTTCAAAGTTGAGAGAGGAGATCACAAACTCTGTGGGCATTAAAAAGCTTGTATCGGAAGATGATGATTTTATTGTTCGTTTGATTTGTGCTGAGATGATGGAGAGTGTGGTACACGTAGGAAAATCTGTGGCTAGGCTAGGAACTAAATGCAGTGATCCTAGGTTGAAGGGTTTTGAGCATGTCTTTGACGACATGGTTAAGATTGGTGCGGACCCAAATGGGTGGGTATTTTCATGGAAGAAGATGGATAAGAAAGTTAAAAAGATGGAACATTTCATTTCTGTGAATGCTAGTTTGTATCAAGAGATGGAAATGCTTGCGGATCTGGAGCAGACTGTGAGGAGAATGAAGTGTAATGACCCCGAGCCAGATAATTTACTTGACTATCAAAAGAAGCTTGTATGGAAGCGGCAGGAAGTAAAGAATCTGCGAGACATGTCACTTTGGAATAAGACTTATGATTATACCATTCGGTTTCTAGCAAGATCACTGTCCACAATATACTGCAGAATCAATCATGTTTTTGGAATAGGTCCCATGGTTTATCCTGGTCACTCTAAAAACCTGAATTCTGATCATATCTATCGCAGCCAGTCGGTGTCGGCATTGCTGCAGTCTTCTGTTCATCCATCTGAGAATAGTAGCATTCCTAGATTTTCCTCTGGTCCTCTTAGCAACTTTCTTCCAAGTTCTCGCCCCGACTCAAAATCCAGTAACACCAATTTCTATTCAGGTCCTCTTGGAAGTGGCTCAACCACAAAGTCTGGCCCTATCGCTGGAAAGCATAGGAACTTGAACTTCTTCTCAGGCCCGCTTGGGAAGCCATCGACCAAGTCAGGTCCAATTGCTGGAGCAATTAAAAGCAGCAAGAATAGTGGGACCTTTTAAGGGATGCATGGTGGCTTCAAATAGCTCCCCTGTCGCCAATTGTTATTTAAATTCATCTGATGTTCGTTCCAGAGTTCTCAATGGAGCTAAGGAAAGTGATATCCGCAACCTGCCTCATTCTACTCCATCAATCCTCAGTTCAGAAAAGAAGTTTCTGAATGCTGTTCCTGAAACCCTTGGTGCTGCTGCTTTGGCTCTGCATTATGCAAATGTCATTGTTGTGATTGAGAAGCTAGCCGCTTCACCTCATCTGATTGGTCATGATGCCAGAGATGACCTTTACAATATGTTGCCTGCAAGTGTGAGAAATGCACTGAGGGCGAGGCTTAAGCCATACACCAAAAGCTTGGCTTCCTCGGTTTATGATACTGCTCTTGCAGGAGAGTGGACCGAGGCAATGTCATCAATATTAGAATGGTTGGCTCCCCTCGCGCATAACATGATACGATGGCAATCAGAGCGGAGTTTCGAGCAACAGAATTTTCTATCTAGGACAAATGTGCTGCTGGTACAGACCCTTTACTTTGCAAATCAAGAAAAGACAGAGGCAACGATAACTGAACTTTTGGTTGGACTGAATTACATCTGGAGATATGGAAGAGAACTCAATGCAAAAGCTTTGCGGGAATGTGCAAGCAGTAGGACATTCGATGAATACCTGGAGCTAGATAAGTGACAGCATTTCTTAGGACTGGAGCAATTTCCAACGTGATCCTAGTCACTTCACTGCTGGCTGGATCCCGAATCTATATGTGGGCAAAGATTCCGGCGCTTACTTCTTCCATGAAGGAGACGAACATCATAATCTGTTTTGTGCTGGGAAACTTAGGGGCCTGCATTTTTCCTACTCCCGGAGACAATAGTAGTCGGTTGAAGCTATATTTTTAGCTTTGAAGCACTGGTTTATCTTTTCTTTCCAGTAAAGCTGTCCTTTCAGCAAAGATGGCTCTTCTTTACTTTTCAACATGAGGCTAATATTGTAGCCTTTCTTTAATACACCTGGGGTGCTGGAATTCGAGTCACTTGAGGAGAGGGGGATTACCATGCCAAGTGAGCTAATGCTCATTGGCTTGTTATAGCCTTATTAATTAAGTTGGTATTGAGTGATTTGTGTATATTTATCAGTAACACATATCTGTATTAATTGTACATTTGCTGGATAAGGTATGCCAAAAATTGCCCAGTCAAGTACTTATGGACGGTTGAGCATCTTCTTTTGGAGTGGAGATTACCTGCCCTCAACGAAGTGCTATGGTTGCTTATGAATATGTTAGTTAAGTTACATAAGTGCGGATTCAGATTTCAGAGTTACATTTTTCTCCAACATAGATTTCCAATTACTTTCCCCAGCTCGCCGTGCTAGTATGGCATGTAAACTAGCAAGTTAATTTTTCTTTAGTAAAGGAAAATAGGAAGTTACTCGGGTTAATTACGTTTAGACCCCCTGAATTCAAGTTTATTTTTCAAGAACCACTCGAATTTTTTTTTTTCGTCAAATCACCACCTGAACTCCTAATTTCGTTCCAATTGGTGCTTCCGTCCATGTGCCCATGGGTTCCGTCAGTTGTACTAACGGAAGCCATGGATTGACGCCACGTGTCTTAATCCTGTCCGTCCATTTTTTCCATTAAATTTATTTTCACATAAAATTAAATAAAATTCAAACAAAAAATAAAAAATAAAAAAGAGATATAATAAATAGATATAATATTTTAAAAAAATATTTCTCTTCTTTTTTTCTTCCTCCTCCCTGCTCTCTTTTTTCTTCTCTTTTTTTTCCTTCTTTTTTCCTTCTTTTTTTCTCTTTTCTTTTTCTTCTTCCTCCCCCCATGCTCTCGCTACTCCTCCTTCAACTCCTCAATTCTATCTCTTTCCCTCACCCTCAACCCAGCCTAGGCCTTGCTGGCTGGAATAGAACCCGCAGCAAAAACTCCACTGTCCACGACCGGAGACTGATAGTCAAACCACCTCATCAACAACCCAGCAACAACGCCACCAGAACTCCTTCATCGACCCGAGCCACACCCGCCGCCAGAACACCTCTAACACCACAGAACAGAAGTCCACGCCAGTGAACACGAATCCGGCCAATCCCACCATTATCAACCCAAACCCAAGCCACCATCTACAACACCACAAACACCCAACACATAAAGCCACCAAACTAGCAATCCCAATCCGTGAAGCCAAATCAAGCAACAACAACATCAATAATCACCCCCGACACGCAAAAGAAACCCAATTAGAAACTAGGTACCAAACCCCCAAAGAACAGAGGAAGACAAAGGGAGAAGAGGTCCGAAGATACCTACCCGGTGACAGCAGCGTGGCTCCTCGTCGCATCCACGCAAGTGCTCCTCACCGCGCACCAGGTCCTCCCTTCAATTGCAGCGGCGACGGCGTCGGGGAAGGGGAGAAGAAAGCAAGGTAGTGGTGGCGGCAACTGAACCCAAGGCGGCGGCGGCGATTTGTAAAGGAGAAGGGGGGAACAAGAGGTGGTCACGGTCCCCTCTGCAATCTGCGGTGACGGGGCAAAGAACAAGGCCGCTCCTCCGACCCCGACGTGGCCACGCTCGTGACGGCTCAACTCGAGCTTTCCCTTACTTCCTCCTTCAACCCTGCAATACCAAATGGTCTGAGGAAAGCAAGCGACGGCGGCGGCGCTCGATGCGAGACGAAGGAGATGGTGGTACGGCGCGGGAGAGAGGAAGACAGGGGAATGAAAAAAAGAGAGGGGGACGACGTTGGGCGGCGAGGAGGAGGAGGAGCAAGGAGCATGGGGGAGAAAGAAGAAAAAGAAAATAGCGAAAAAGAAGAAGAAAAAGAAAAAAAGAGAAGAAAAAATGGCAACGGGGAAGTGGAGGAAGAAAAAAGAGAAAAAAATGAAAAAAGAAAAAAATGCTAATATCCCTTTATTTTCTTATTTTTTTTATTTTGTTTGAATATTATTTAATTTTATGTAGATATAAATTTAATGAAAAAAATGGACGGGCAAGATTAAAACACGTGGCGCCAATCTATGGCTTCCGTCAGTATAACTAACGGAACTCATGGGCACATGGACGGAAGCACCAATTGGAACGAAATTGGGAGTTCAGGTGGTGATTTGATGAAAAAAAAAGTTCGAGTGGTTCTTGAAAAATAAACTTGAGTTCAGGGGGTCCAAACGTAATTAACCCCGAAGTTACTCACTAGATTGTTTTATGTGAGAGTAGATTATTTCCGTTTTCAATCTATGAGTAAAGTAACTATATACTATATAGTCTTGTCTATGGAGAGTATCGAGAGAATCTTTTTTTCCTTCTTTTTAAAAGCGTTTATTGCTTTTTTTACATACACACATAAAATCTAATTGACATTGATTAAAACAACATTTTTTAGTTTTTACGTTATTCTTTAGTTATGTTTAAGGTAAGGTTCATAGTGCAGTGCCTTATGAAAAGTGTCATGCTGATTGCATGCCATGTCATGCCGATATGGGAGGTTATTTAGACACGCACGTCCTCCTCCTTTTTTCCTTTCAAGAAAAAAAGGAAAGTAATCCACCCATCTTGGATTGTCATGTACTTGCATAATCATGGTAATCTTTGTAAAAACCATTTAAATCATTCGCTTAATCCGGTTGTTTGTCCTTTGGCCTTGGACTGAAAAGTGAAAACCTCCTCTTAATCTAAACTTTTTTTTTAAAAAAAAAAAAATTACTTCGCGGTAATATGTATCTAGTTTAGCTTTTAGACATTAAATATATATATAAAAAAAAATTAGAAACATTTCCAATTATATGACTCCACCAGTCCAGCGAATTTGGCAAAGTAAGCGGGAATAGACCTTCCACTGACCCCAGTGTTTGTCAATCAAGGTCTACGAATTTTCCTCCTCCTTGTCGATTTTGAAGTGTCCAACATAAATACTAATGCACAATAGGCCAAATTCTCTGATTCTCTCTCAACTTATGAACAGAAGAAAAAAAACCAATAAGAAATCCAGTCATTTAGTAAGGAAATAAGATGATGCATGTGGATAAATCAAGATAATCAACAACTTTGATTATATTTCTGCGTTGGTCATTTCTTTTATTCAAGATAATCAAGATAATCCAGTCATTTGCTTCCTTTAAAACCCAAGTAATCTATTTTGATAGGTTACCTCTCATTTTCTTGGATTATCCATATATTTGTTTATTTGTTAAAAAAAGGTCCAAAAATTTTTTACATTTCCCTTTTTTCAAAAAAATCCATAAAAGGGCTCATCTCTTATCCGATACGTCACACACAAAATGACAATAACAACCGATTTTTTCTAATAAAAAATCTCAGTCCAAACCATCCCATTTTTTTTTCTTTTTTTTTTTAAAACTAAAAAACTTGGTGCTAGTCCCACATTTTTTTTATGGATAATATGTTATTTTTTTGATAAGCGGATAATATGTTATTAATAATAACTGTAAAAAAGAAAAAACAAACTCTAGGTTGCCCCAACTACAAGTAGTTCGCGTGAAGCCAAAATATATAAAAACAAAATAAGTGCTTACCTTATATAACAAAAAAGGTACAGTTCTTCCATTGAAAACGGTTTTCCTCTCTATCTCCTAACCTCAAGAATTCTTTATCTCTCTCTCTCTTTCTTCCTAATCACATCTCAATTAATTGATTTTTATTGCAAATTGTGATTATTCTAAATATCGGTCTCTCTGTAGACCTACCAATCAATCATTTTCCCCTGTTCGGTTCGCCGCATGGCAGCGCCCAACCCGCGCCGCACGACGTCGCTCCGGTACTCCTCCGGCGACTCGGAGGGCACTGGAAGCTGGGACGACTCGCTCGATTGGTTCAAACTCGAGGTCTCTTGAAACTCTATTTTGCATCTCTTCTCTTGCCTTTTGATTGTGATCGCTCAATTTCGATATTATTATTATTTTTTAATTAATTGTAGTAACCGTCCCTTTCTGTGCCTCTTTGGTTTTGGTTTCAGGAGCAGCAACCGGTAAGTTTGGCCCGGTCGGTTTCGCAGCATACCAACTACAAGTGCCTGCTAGAATCGGAGCGCGTCATAGTTGAGGTTCGTTGTGATTCGTCTCTCTTTATCGTTTTCGGTATTGAATCCTGAAGTTTATGGAAAACTGATACGGTATGTGTTTGGCGAGTAACTAACCCTAGCTACTCTTTGATTTGGGGCAAATTATTGCAATGTGGCTTAGGAATTGCACTGTAGGTTTTTTTTTTGGTGGAAAAATAGTTTTGTATGATTATAATTATTTTATGTGATAATTTGATGTTAAACTAGAGACCTTATTCCTCTTGGTCTTCCTCTACCTGCCAATCAAGGAATGGCGTTTTGCTAATTTCTGGTTTTTACTCTTTAGGGACGTGGTGTTGTTCTTGTTAATACGGATGATGCTGGAACTTTGGTTGTCACTAATTTTCGTCTTATTTTTCTGGTGAGTGGTACACCTTCTCTTTACTCATTTAAGTTGGCTATGCTGTCAGTATTGAATTAATATGACTGTTATTTTCCGAGAATCTCTTACTCAGTTTGCATTCCTTCTCCTATACAAATGTTTCAAGAGTGTAGGCATTATTTAAAAAAACATTATACTGACTGAAGTGTCTTCTCTTTTCTTCTTTTCTTTTTTTTTTTTTTTTTTGAAGAGCGAGGGGACTGAAAATGTTATTGCACTGGGCACGATTCCTTTGACAACGATCGAGAAGTTCAATAAAATGGTAAAATCTTGTCTCTTTTGCTTGTTTTAATTTTGCTACGTCTTGGGCTAATATTCATGTCCGCATAGAGTTTGCAATAGCGCAAAACTGTTACAATTTACTGCTGCAGATGTAATATGCTATTAGTTTTGGAACTGTTATCATTGTTGTTGTTTTTGGTGCGTGTAGATTTGAGTATGGTACTGTTGTTTATGTTTCAAGTTGTAATTGCCTTCATATTCCATACATGAACTTGTGTGCACTTATTTCAGATCTTGGCTTTTTTGATTGTTTCTTATCCCTCTCCTGAAGGAATTGCTAGGGTTCTGTTTATAATTTACTTAGAATATTCTCCATGCATGAGACTTATTGCTTCTCTTTCAATGTGAATTTTGATTTTGCACTTCATGGAGAACTTAAACATTGAATGGTACATTCGGGATGAAAATAGTAGAAAAAAGACAATGGAAAGGATGAGGCTGGGTTCGCCTTGTGACTTAAGAAATGGGGGTGGGGGGATTTTTTTTTAATAATATTACTATTGAATTGTTGTTGAGAATATTCCTTGCTATATTTTTCAAGGTTAATCAAAATTTTGCAAACTAGTGTGTTTAAATTATTATGCAAAGGAAATTAGGCTCATGCAAAATGCCACTTTTTCTCCTGAGTGCAGAGCTAGCGATACTAATTTGTGATCAGAAACTATGGGTGGTTGCTTTCTATCTTGGTTCCACCTGTGAAGACTCTACTAGAGAAACCGAGGAATATAATTAAAATTTCTATCTGTGAAATTTCTTGTTTTATGGCCAGTGAATGTGTGTAGCTTGTTCTAAACTCTGATACTGTTATTTCTTCTTTTTGTTATGTCTGGGGATTTACTGGCCAGTAAAGTTCCCACAGATGCAGATGCTGTAACTACTTAATAAATCCTGCAAACTTACAGTCTATACTTCTTATTCTGTTTCTCTGGCTAGATATGTTGTCTTTACTCATGAACAGATATTTTCCTATATTCTTATTCTCTTTATTCAGTTGTTATCTGTTTAAATTTGTAATGATGGGAATCTGTTAATTTTCTGGCTAGCAGATTGTGTTTGTTTTCTGTTGGATGATTGTACACTTTAGCTTATCCGTTGGCTAAAAACATGTAGGTTGTAAAGATTCAATCAGCTCCACGTCAATCTGAAAAGACACCATCACGTCGTCTTCTCCAAGTTATTGGTATGCGTTGTAACAGTCTCCTTGGTGGATTAATGTTATTATTTCTTTTCTTTTCAGTAACTCACTCTTTATTAGGATATAGGATAAACCAAGTGATTTACTTAAGGTAGGAGCCCATGATGTTTCAATAATTATATGATCATGTTGATGCGTGGTATTAGTCGATGCGATGACAGTGATTCGGTAGAAGGGAAAATATTGGTTATTGCTATATGGCTGTGGCTTTCTTACTAAGACCCAGTGTTTCTGTTCAGTGATTCTTGTTTGTTAGAAAACTTTTTTTAGTGTTCTTAAAACTCAATACTTACATTGGTCAGTGATTCTTGTTTGTTTAAAACTTGTTTTAGTGTTCTTCAAACTCAATACTGACATTGGTCAATTAGTGATTTGGCATGATTGAAGTGATATGGTTGCAGGGGGTGCTATGGCCTTGCTTGGTTCCCACAATAGCGAATGGTAGTGATTTAAACTGTTGCTCCAAAGTTTACTTATCTTGTCATTTGGGGATTATCTGTAAAGCTTCCTGTTGGAATGTGAGGAATGGAGAATAAAATATCTTATGTATTCTGAAAAATCTTGACAAATGATATGGCTGATCCTTTTGGTGGATGGGAATTAATATGTTGTAAAAATGTGGTAGTTCTCTGAGGTTCCTGGTACTTGGAGTTTCTTAGTAGCCGAGAGAATTTTATGGTGTGGGAATTTGAGTGAGGATGGTGGATGCTATTTGGAACATGAGATTTCTACTGGGTATTGGGTCTGACATTTTCTTTTGGGCAATAAGGGTTTGTTTAGAGAGTAGAAATAGAGTTATGCGCACTGAAGGTGGGATTAAACTTTTTGTTAATAATTCTTGGCTCTTGTTTGCTATTGTGTCTCGTGAGCATATAGGGGGGCTTCTGAGGGTGAGATACCTCTATTTTCACATGGTTGGATTAAAATTTTCCATTTCTGGCGCTGAGAGTAGTCTTTTATTCTTGTCTCTCCCCAACCAATTGCACAGCTTTCCGGGATCTTGGATATCTCTTTTCTCTTTGTGTTTTTGCTAGAGTTGCAACACCTCGTGTATTGCAGTAAACTTTTTTGCTCATATGGAAAGAGAAAATTTGGGTCTGCTTCGATATTATGAAAAACAGTGATGTTGTTTGCATTAATGATTAAGGACATGAAGTAATCTTTGTTTCTCAGCTTCATATGCTCCTATTTTCTTACAAGTCTTTTTTATGCTCTTTAAATTTTCTGGTTCCCGTGATAACATGATTGGTCCTTAATTGGCTGTTTTGCAGGCAAAGATATGAGGATTATTGTCTTTGGCTTCCGCCCTAAAACAAAGCAGGTGGAATACTTGTTAGCTTTATTTCATTTATGTATGATGTGGAAAATTGCAGTTTGATTTGGTATACTGCTACTGAATACATGTTTTTTCAAGGAATACAAAGCTTATGGTTGGGTGTAGAAATAAACTTAAAAGATGTGGGTAGAATAAGAGAGTAATCTGGCAACCAAGCTTTTTGCATGGTGAGTTGAAAACTGGGGAATTTGGTGGTTAGAAGTTGTTTCAAATATGGTTAGATCGTTTCGGTTGAATGAGGGTTTGAAATGGTGAATATGTGACCTCTAGGAGTCTTTGTAGCTGAAATATCCAAAACAGGATTAGTATATTGGAAGGCAACTACAAGAAATATCCTTTGCAAACATGTTTCTAAATGTAAAATGGAAACCATAATTTCATTATCAATTTCTAAGAAATTATTGCTACTTAAACATTCTTGAAGACTTTGTGGTATTTGATAGTCCCTCCTAAAAGAAGAAAAACTCTTTTGGGTGAGAATTCATTCTTATTCTGTATGAACTTTTGGAAAATTGCTTACTTATTTTCTCAGTTGATGCATAAGTCATGGATGGTGGAATTGGAAGCTAAGTTTGAAGTTTCTGATTCTGTATATGTAGTACACACACGCACAAGATAGATAAATATAGTTGGATCGTTTTTGCTCTAAGTGATGTTTTTCTGATTATTGCTGTTTTAACTTTTACAGAGACGTGTTATATTTGATGCACTGCTTAGGTGCACGAAGCCATCTAGACTCTGGGATCTTTACGCTTTTACATGTGGACCATCCAAATACAGTAATACCAATCCAAAAGTGCGGTTGCTGAATGAGTATTTTCGTCTTCTTGGAAAAGGCTTCAGTACATCAATGGATATGATTGAAGATGGCTCATTTACCGTGTCTAATGAGTTGTGGAGAATTAGTGGTGTAAACTCTGGATATTCTATGTGTCAGAGTTATCCTTTTGCATTGATTGTCCCAAAATCCATTAGGTTAGGCTTCTCGATCCTTGCTGCATTGAAATGCAGGGAAAAGTGTAAAAATAGAACGTGATTCATGTCTCCATATCTTTACTTTTACTTCAGTTTGATTTTTGCCATTTTTCTTCCTGAATTATGCATACTGGATGTTTAAATGCCAGTGACGAAGAAGTGCTCCAGGCATGC
Organism: Turnera subulata; assembly: GCA_028386065.3. Lineage (NCBI taxonomy): Eukaryota > Viridiplantae > Streptophyta > Magnoliopsida > Malpighiales > Passifloraceae > Turnera > Turnera subulata. The sequence goes on along the minus strand of JAKUCV010000016.1, from coordinate 42,432 downwards.
AGCTTTCGTGCCAGATGTCGCTTGCCTGTAGTCTCATGGTGTCATCCAGGTATCAAATTTTGAGAGTTCAATTCGCTTCATTATGATTTCTGTGTTGATTCATGAGATTCATAAATATTGCCATGTGTGTGGTGGTACAGAAACTGGGGCAGTCCTTGCACGGTCATCCCAACCCATGGTCGGTATTATGATGAATATGAGGAGGTGAGTGCATTCTTAATTCTCCAGCAAAAATTCTGCTGTGCTTTGCTGAAACATTGTTACCTTTGGAATCCCAAGTACCTTTTTATTTTTTGGAAAAAGAAAACCTCAAATTTACAAATCACCTTTCGTATGAAACTCCACTTAAAAGTCGTAGTAATTACCGTTATTGCTACCTTCTTCATTATTGACCGTTGGGATTGGTTAAAAAAAAAAAAAGACAGTTGGGTTGAAATAGAAGGGCTAGTTCTCTGTTTCTATATACATTACAACTATCACATGGTACAAAGCCACCTACACCAGAGCAATAAAAGAACTTGTTCTGGCTCTATTTTCTCCTCTCTAGGTTTATGGCCAGGTATTTGATTCACTTCAGTCTTTTCTCTACAGTAATACAGATGAAAGACTTGTTGCTGCTCTTTGTTCTCGACTTGGTGGTGGAAGGCCACGGAGGTTTGTTATTCAGTTCCTGCTTTATTGTTTTTGGTTGATCTTTTTATTTGCCTTTTTTATTCTGTGTCTTTCTTTTATTTCTTCAGATATGACATAATGACAGCATGTGTTACGTGATCAATGATTGAAGTTGCAACTTGCATGCTTGATGCTCACAATTGTATTCTTATTTCTTGATCTTCAGTTAAAGTAGTTGCCCTTCCTAAATCTTTTCTGTTTCCTATAACTTTGTGTGATGCATGATTTTAGACGTAGTAGTTTGTTTGGTTTTGCTAATGTTAAATACGCTATCATTTTGGGCATCTAACTCTGGAGACTGACTGATCTGATCTCAGTCTCTTCAATATTACCTACATAAATATACGCATGGGAAAGGGGTTAAGAAAAATAGAAAGAATAAAACAGTGAAGAAAAGAAAGAGTCAACAATCCATATTTGATTTCTGACTTCTTTCCCAGTTGACATCCTTTATCATGCTTGGTAGTCGAGTGCATGCATAAGATGCCTATTTTGGTAAGAATTAGTCAATCTAATCAGGAAGTAAGAGTCTATCAAATGACTTTCTGAACTTGTTCGGCGGACTTGTTATTATGTGGTTTATTAATGGAATTTCTGTTGCTGAGAAATGCTTGTATTTCCTTCCTTTTCTCTCTTTCAGAAAGTTATATATTGCTGATGCAAGACCTAGAAAAAATGCTTTAGCTAATGGTGCAATGGGAGGTGGTTCAGAGTCGTCTTCTAACTATTTTCAATCTGAGGTTTGTCAAAAGCCCGAGTTCCAATTACAGATCTATCAGTCAAGTTCTGATCTTACATCTTCCTGTGTTCTTTTCAATTTATGGTGCCAGGTTGTTTTCTTTGGTATAGACAACATACATGCAATGCGGGATAGTCTCTCTCGGCTTCGGGACTATGTGGATACTCATGGCACCACCTCGTCAGATGGAATGTCGTCATTCTTGGTTCGTCTTGGAATTCTTTATCCCACATCATGCAAATTCTCCTGTTTGTAGGCAATGCTAATGTTTGAATTTTCATTAATCATTTATAGAGAAATGGTGGTTGGACATGGGGAGGAGGCAATCTCAGCAGTATGTCTGCTTCTGTATCAACCCTTGGAGACAGTGGTTGGCTAATTCATGTTCAAAGTGTCTTGGCTGGTTCAGCTTGGATTGCTGCACGCATTGCTCTGGAATCAGCATCGGTACTTGTACATTGCAGGTTAGAAATCCTACTAGTTACAACTTTAACTAGTATTCTAGAAAAACACTTTAACTTGTTGCCCTGCCTATGGAGCTTGACATTAAATTAGGTATACAGAATGTTTTACAGACCACATGTGCCGTAGTTAGTATTTTCCTTGTAGCAGAATTTGTGCCACCTAGTCTGTGTTATCTGGTCTTGATGTAATAAAGAAGTTTCAAGGTGTTGAAAGAACCATAAACCTAGAAGCTTAAATTGTTGGATGATGCCAGAAAGTATAACTTACTCAACTTGAGCATTCTTGATGCATTAGAGAGGTTTAGAAATGCCTTTCTGGTGAAGAATTTTCAGACATACAAGCATAAGTTTTCAGTCTGATGCCAGAAAGTAGAACTTTGTTAAATGTGCATTGCTACGTTCATTGTTCCTCTTACTATGTATGAACCCAGCCATCATGCTTTTTGCATCGAATTCCTGTAGTGTAGCATTGAATAATTTTTTCCCCTTTTTTTCAAGTTGATCATTGCTTTGCTGCCGAGTTCTTTTTTCTTCTTTTCTTGGAGCTGACTATAAAAACTGAGTTCATGTCTCATTATATCATGTAGTGATGGATGGGATAGAACCACTCAGCTAGTTTCTCTTGCTAATTTGCTGCTTGATCCATACTACCGGACATTCACTGGGTTTCAGGTACATTCCTCATGATCAGCCTGCTCTTATTAATTAGACATTACCTCAGATAAGCTTAAGTTGGAGCTTATAAGATGTTTCATGGTGATGAACGCAGTGTTTGAACAACCTTATAGCATTCCTCTTTTGTCATGTTACAAGTGCCTTATCGTTTTGAGATTGGCGTCTTTCTGTTTGATTACCTTCAAGGCCTCTACTGTTACTTCTGAATGTTCGTACTTTACTGGGCGGAAATTTTACGTTTTAGAATATCTACAATGGGTACAGGCACTTATTGAAAAAGATTGGCTGGCATTTGGTCATCCGTTTGCAGATCGTGTGGGAATGCCAAGTGCACTTGGAAGTGGCAATATGCCTGAATTATCTCGGCAACCTTCTGCTGGTAGTTTGGCATCACCAGGATCATTTACTGGGAAGTCATCAGGATCTCAAAGTTCTAGTTCTTCTCATGGACAGAATGGCTACTCCCCAATATTTTTGCAGGTGCTATTTTGTACATTTTTTAGTGAGTGCATTTCATTCACATTTTCTATCATGATTTTTTTATGTTAGCTACGTTAAATGAAGTGATTACCGCAGTTCTTGAGCCTAAAATTCTTAATAAGATATAATAGGTAATTGGCTTCAGGACCGATAGCTAAAGCTACCTGAAACAGGAGCCATTTCTGATTTGCCTTCAACTGTTCTGAAGGAGGGAGATTATTAAGCAAGTCCATAGACTGGCTAGACACAATATTATGCTGATCTAAGGGCTTATCTTTTGGATAAAACGGGGTAGGCATCTCATGGGAGGATATATGTTCTACATAGAGATCTTTCAGTTACGGGGTTTCTCCTCAGGGTCAGGGATTTGGTTTTTTTTATTTAGACTTTCCATGCTTCCAGTCCTAGTCACTCATCATATAGGAACACGTCTCAGTCACTAGAGCAAGTCATTAATATTTATTATAACTGGTTTTAATTTTCCATGTTCAAAAACAGAATGTCTCTGGTTTTATGAGTAGATGCCTAAGTACCAAGTTTGCTTTCAGATTCAAGTTTGCTTTAGATTGATGTTTATATTTCTGCTGGTTCCTAATATTTTTTTTTAAGGTGCTTTTAGTTCCTGCTGCTACTTTGGTGTTAGAAGCATTTGGTAGTTCTTTATTAGTAGATTTTAAGAACCCCTCCAGATTAACTGACAATTTGACAATCTTATTGAATTCTGCAGTGGATTGATTGTGTATCACAGTTGTTACGAATGTATCCGTTTGCGTTTGAGTTCTCCTCGGTAGGTGCTTTTTCTTGCCTGAAATTATTTTCATATAGCTCTCATAAACTGGTATCTAGCCAAGAAACATAAAAAGAGAGTTGGGTGTCATGCTTTAATGTTTTGGTAACATGCTATTCATTGTCTGATATATTTTCTCTCTCTGGGTCTCTCTTATTCTTTGTGGCTATAGGCTTTTTTGGTAGATCTAGTGGACTGTGTGTACTCCTGTCGTTTTGGGAACTTCTTCTGCAACAGGTATTTCCTCGTTCTTTATTCTAGCGGACAGTGTTTTCATCGATATATTAAAGCTGATGGCTTTTGTCATGCACTTGCACAATGTCTATATAAAGTCAAACCATCGCAGGTGATATATAGGACAATTAATGAATCTTAATTTCAATATGCACACTGAACTGGAAGCTTAAAGTACCAAACAAACAAATGAATTTCTGAAACTTCCACTGTGAAAGTACCTAGAAGAAAGAATGTTTCTTATCTGCAAAACCGAGTTGTCAGGATCTGTATAACATGAACATTTGCTGATGTGGTAATTAGAATTTTTGCAAGCACGCAGTCGAGTAAGTTGGTCATTGTTGGTTACATGGCGCTTGCATGACATTTTCTCGTTTCTCTGAGAATTATGGTTGTATTTATGATTGTGGAAATATGCTTGCATGTAGTCTCACCTCTGGCAATTTACAGCAATCTCCGCATTACTGAGGAACAAGAGAGATAATCTTTCAATTCTTGTGTATTATTGAGTATCATGCAACGCATCTTTATTCATTGATCACGTAACACATGCTGTCATTAGACCGGTGCACAGTTCTTCTTTAGGGTCAAAGGTGCTGCTTCATGCTCGGATATGCCATCTACTAAGATTGTTAACTCACATCCTGTACTCTAGGATTGCATCCTGAGTGCATTCATAGAATTTCGTTTAATGTTAGGTGGTAAGGACAACACTTAAACTTGGTGATGAAAGAATCTGGGCCACATTAAATTGGACTCTTGTGGAAAGACCCAACTTCTGTTCTTCTAACTGTTTGGTTTTGAATTTCAGTGAGAGGGAGAGGCAGCTAATTGGTGTGTCCGAAACTTGTGGATGCATGTGGGCCTATTTGACTGATTTACGTTATACAGAGGGAAGGTCGCATGTTCATTACAACTTCTTTTTTGATCCTCAAAAACATAATGGTCCATTGTTGCCTCCAGCAGCAGCATTGGCTCCAACCCTGTGGCCCCAGTTTCACCTTCGATGGGCTTGTCCTTCAGAAGCTCAAGCTGGAGAGGTCGAAGCTCAGTGTAGGAATATGTCTATAAAATGGTCGGAACTGCAAAAGGTAAATAATAAACTTTCCGCTGTCCTGTTTCATTTGGATTACAATTAATTTTTACCTGTTGTAATCTATTCATTTTGATCCAGGTTTTCTTATGCTGGTTATTGTGTGTAAAAATGCTTGCAGGCAAAAGAGAGGGCAGAAAGGAAAGCTCAAGAGATGGCATTTGCCATGGAGTCGTTATCTGCAGAACTACGGAATGAGAAGCAACTCAGTAGCTCTGCTATGGAGTTAGCGAAGAGAGCCAGCAAGGAAAATGCCGCCATAAAGCGAGCAATAGAGTCATTAGGGTGCAAGGTTAACTTTGGAAGTAGTGGTGATACTAGGATGGATGTCGAAGACAACCGGAAAGACATTAAGAAATCTATGTATACTCCTTCAAAACGAGAGTCAGATGGTTCATTTCAGCATGATGAGAAGTCAGACCTCTCAGTTTCAATTCAAGTGGTGTCGGATGATATTGTTTCCGACAACCCCCTTGGTCGAGTATGTGAAGGTTTATGCCCATTGCGTTCACGTGATGGCCTTTGCAGGTGGCCAGAAGCTGGTTGTGCACAGTCAGGCAGTCAGTTTGTTGGACTGAAGGCAAACTTTGATGCATTTGATAGACTTTCTATTTACGATGGCTACTTTCAGATGGAATAAGGTTACATGATTATTTTTGGGAGATAAATAAGTACAGGATAGTGGCATCAATCGTGCCTGTTTAGTTAATTGAGATTCTCCTGTAGGGATAGGATTTAGATGAGCTCAGAGATTTGCCGGGATAGGTTCGGGCTTGAAAAGCTTCCAAAGCAATGGAAACATAGGATAGCACATTGAGTGATGGACCCTCATATTTTCTACGGGTCTGGTGTTGTTCGTACATATTATGAGAGTCAACTGGACACTCTATAGCCTGCTGATATTATCTCGGTGGCCCAAGGAAACAGGTATATTGGGTTATTGACCTTATCTTTTTGTGGCATCAATTTTTTCCTACTAGGTTAGCTTTGTACAGGTTTTAGGCAACTTCTTGATAGTTTCTCTTTCCTTTACAATACTTGTATATGAATATACAGATGCAATTTTGTATGTAGTAAAGCAATTGCAGATCTTATCTTATCAAGCAAATGGTTCACCTGCCATCTCCATTCTTGTGAACCCTTTTTTGACGAGGGCCTAGTTGTTCTTTTACATTCTCGGTAGAAAGTTATTGATTATGGAGATTTTGGAAGTTGAAAAGGTTGATAAATGCTAGGTTTGTCATTTTCCTTGATTATCAATTTATGGATGGAATTAGGCAGGGAGGGCCTCGTGCCACAGTACCTGCCAATGAGCCCCAAATCAGATAGGCCCAAGATAAGGCCCAATAAGTTGATATTGACCTAAGAATAAGGCTCAAAAGTCAACTATTGAGGCCTAAAGATAAGACCCAGTAATTTACAATTTCTAAGGCTCACATGATTGCACTCACGAGAAGGCCCAAGAAACCTGCCGATAAGGCTCACACTGCATAGGCCCACGACTGTCGCCAATAAAGCCCATTGATACAAATAAATAAAACACTAATGCCCATACTGCATAGGCCCAATGAAAAACTTTATGATGTTGCCTTCATTTTATTAATTTGTTGGGCTATATTTTGGGCTTGTTGGGCCTTTCCTTTGGGCCATTCTTCAGTTTACCATTGGGCTTATGTCATGTGGGCCTCATATAGGCATTTATTATTTTATTGGGTTATATTTTGGGCTTGCTGGGGCTTGTATTAGGGCTATTTTCAGCTTATTATTGAGCCTATATCATGTTTCGTCATCGGGTGGTTTTATTGGGCTTTTGTTTGGGCCTACACAGTATGGGCTATTGTTTTGTTTTAATGGATCAGTTTGGGCTTCTTCTTTGGGCTTATATCATGTTCATTTTATTATTGGGCCTTTACCTTGACCTATATCATGTGGGCCCAATAATATAATGAACATTATATAGGCCCAAAGAAGGCCCAACCAACCCAATAGTAATATATTGAAGGCCACATGATATAGGCCCAATAGTTAAGTGGAACATGATATGGGCACAAGCCCAGCAAGCCCAAAATACAGCCCAATAAAATACGATAGTAAAGGCCTCATGATATAGGCTCAAAGCAACGGCCCTATAATAAAGTGTACATCATATAGGCCCAAAGACAAGGCAGAACAAACCCAAAACATAGCTCAATAAAGTAATGAAATGAAGCCCATATATATAGTCCCAAAGTTAGGCCCATAAGACCAATAAATGAGGCCTATATGATGTAGGCCCAAAACAAAGGCCCAAAATGCATATGACATGGTGCCTAAAGACAAAAGCTCAAAAGCCTACTAATAAGGCCCAAATTTAATATTCCTAAAAGAGGCCCAATAAATCTCAATATGTTCCAATAAAATTATATGAAGCCCATTTTACATAAAGAACGTGGAAAAGGGCCATAAAGCTTATAAAAGAGGCCCACAAAATACAGGCCCAAAGGTTGGCCCAAAAATTAGGGTCACATGATAGATGGCCATGGAGAAGGTCTATTTTACTCGAAACACAACCAGTGAAAATATATAATGAAGCGAACATGATATTGGTCCAAAAATAAGGCCCACAACCTACCAAGAAGGCCTCGTAATATGGGCCCAAAAATAAGACACCCAAATGAAATGAGCCCAAAAAGAGGTCCAATATATTTGCACTATTCAGCCCACGTCAAATAAGCTCGAGGACAACGCCCGAAAAGCCTGCAACGAGGCAATGTTCACATTATATAATCTCAATGACGAGGCGCATGAAGCTACAATGAGCGAACTTAATAATACTGGGTCGTCAGGCTCACATATCTTCTTAGTCGAGGCTAAACAAATACAAAACCAGGGTTGTTGACAAGGCGTATGAAGCTACTACGAGCTTGCGTATTAGTAGTGATCGTTAGGCTCGCAAACCTACTTAGTTGAGGCTAAACAAATATCAAACCAGGGCTGTTAAACTCAAATCTGCGGTCCAACCAATCAAGCCACCAAGTTAAGAATTTTCCAGATAAATATAAGTCAAAGCCGAATTCAACAAAAAATTACAAAGAAAACTAACCCAAAAAACCTACCAGGTCACAATTACCCAAGTTCAACCGCTCGGCCAGTCCATGTTTAAAGAGCGAAAACCAGTAGATAAATGGTACATCTGAGCGAAACAAAATCAAGTTTGTTCAGACCAAACCTAAATTGACGAAGTTAACTGAGCCGAGTGCAAGCATGCATTGTCATTCTAGTAAGCAAAATAGTCCCCATAACATATACGACTAACTAATCATTTGTCTGACAATAATCTCTCTCAATGTGAAATAGCTAATTCAGGAAAAAGAGAGAGACCAAACAATATCTGGGGCCACGGACAAACTCTGTGGATCCACCAAAAGACCCAAAACTTTGTCACGTCTACATTTTGGTTGTGATTATGTGCGTGCAGTCTGGTTGAATTCAACACTCCATGGACATAGAATAATGTCTGGGGATACAGATATTTTCCTACTAAGATTCTCTTAACTAATCTTAACTAAGATATCTGACATGATTATATTGGATAATAAATGTGATTCAATGCAGATTTCAAGATAAAGATAGATTGTTGTGATAGATCCCACATCCTTCAATAAGACCAATTTCAGTGAAATAATTAAAAAGGATATACCTAGCATGATAACAAACTAAAGGTAATATGTTTTGCGACTAAGAGATAGAGCTACGGATACCTGTTGAAAAATCAGAGAATGCAGTCATCAGATACCCATGATTCTTAGGAAGCTAACATATAAGAACATCAATTCTTTACCATCATACTCTATCAACAAAGATAATAAGAGCTTCTCATGGTTCTAGTATTTACTACTTACCGGGAGATCGAACATAACAAAAAGACCAATAGTGCTACCAAATACTAATTGGGTGCAAATTACTGGTAAATGAGAATGATACATAAAGATGAATAGGAGTACACTATGTTCAAAACAAAACTTGCAAGGGATAAAAATTCTATCCAGCATATGCAAATCAACTGACTAATTGAATTCTCACTAAATAAAAGAAGATTCAGTATTTTGAATTTGCAAATAAAAAAGCACATGTGATATGTGTCAACAATTAGCACCAAGATTAACAGAAAAGAAGAAATCAAGAAGTGTGTATCAAAAAGGGAACAGCAAAAAGGCAAATGTTAAATTACCTTTACATGTTAAATTAGAATATAAACATATAATCTTCATTTGACTCACAAAAAGCCAAATTCCCTCATCAATAATGTACTATGTGGCACCAATGGAGACATCCCCACTTCAACTTTAGCATACGCTATAGGTAAAAAGATTGGATGTCAGACCTGTTGAGAGCAACGATAATTTGTCACTCTCCTTCTCTTAATATTGTTTTATTTTTTTTCAGAAATCCAGTAGTATGGCTATTTGACAAATTGTCATGGATTGAGTTCCCATTAGCAGAAGCTATGAAGGTGTGACAGGGATTTGGAATGAAAATCAAAATGAGAATAGAAACTTCAAACTTCATCCCTAGTCCCTACCAGTATGAATGACCAACACCACATCTCCGAGTATCACTGACCATGTATCTGTCAATTTCAATATCTGCAACATTTATACATCCTCCTCCACTTCATCCATTCACAGCAGCTACATATTAAAAATGCATGTAGTTGCTCATACCTTAGGTCTTCCCAGCCACAGAGATTGATTAACTATAATTAACCAGACATCTGTTGCTGGCTTATAGACACTGACCTGTCAAAACATTAGCACAAGCCAAATGTTCTACATGCATCAACCAACACTGCCGGCTTGATCAATCAAAGTGCCAACTTGGTCACCACATAATGCTCTTGAGATATTCCCAGGCTCAAGCAGATTAAATACCACAACTGCAGTGTGGGACATAACATATCGGCAAGTTTTAAGAGTATGAAGACATATATAAGGGTACTTCAATTTGAAATGCATTGACAAAAGTAGGACAGACCAGGAATCCCATTCTCTTCGCAGTATGTAATTGCCATCATGTCTATGGAGGTAATGCCTCTTGAAACCACATCTCTGAATGATATGTGATCTAATATCACACTGCTGCTGTCAGAATGGCAATCGAAGACGCCATTGGTGTTTGTACCCTTGAGTAATGCCTCTGCATTGACTGATTAAAATAGCAAAGAATTTTTATTTTGGCACCTGACAGGCCAATATTCTCTAAAGGCACAAACTGAAAAGAAATTAAATGGCAGGGAAGAGACAGTACTTTCAGAAGCTCTCAGAGCTGCAGCTGTATCAGTAGTAAATAAAGGATTTCCAGCACCAGCACCAACACCTCCAAATATAACAACCCTTCCTTTCTCAAGATGTCGGATGGCTCGCTGCCTGCAATAAGGCTCAGCTAACTCTGGCATAGAAACTGCACTTTGTACCCGAGTTTGAACACCCAGCTTCTCTAAAGCTGATTGAAGCAATATAGCATTCATAACTGTCGCCATCATACTTAAACAATATCATAAAGTAGCCACAAGGTCAGTACCCGAAAAGAAATCTACATATAAAGAAAGTGATTACAATGGATCATGCATGAGGTCCAGCAGCAAGGACATTACCCAGTCTGATATGCTGTAGGTCTGTCTAAGCCAGTGGCAGAAATCCATGAGTCTCCACAAAAGAAATTGCGACCTCCAACAACAATTGCTATCTAAAAGCATCATGACTGTAAGCAATTTGCAATTCAATCTCAAATACGAATTAGAAAAGGCAAAAGAAAAAAGAAAAAGAAGCAGCAAAAAGTTCAAAAGGCACCTCCAGCCCAAGACGGCAAGCCGTCGCCACTTCACTAGCAATCTGCATAGCCACCTAGTAACAGCAAAATAATTTAGCTTGCACGACCAAAAAAATAGAAAGCATCCCTGACGCAATTTATACGCTAGAATACTTCTCCATTCCAAAAAATTCAAACACATAGCAACAATTAGCAACTTAAGCCGTCACCTTGGGGTCAATAGCCTGGCAGTTCCCGGCCAACGCTGTACCGCTGATCTTAAGCACCACTCTCCGCCATTTCAAACTCAGCACCGGTTTAGACTTCACATTACTTGCCAACCCAGCATTAGCAGTCGTTGTATATCTAGACAAAACAAACATCATTTTCCTCAACAATCATGGCAAATACTAACATAAGAAAAGCATAATCCTATACCAAAACCATGCACAGATGATGTGTAAAGTGACAGCACTAGAGAACATATGCACTTTCTGTAGATTTTCTTCAGGACAATTTTGATGTTTATGAAGCATACCAATACCTCTTTGCTTGCCTAACCACCGGACTACCACTACTCCCTCCGCCACCGTCGCTCTCTCCGCCTCCGTTCTTTCCATTCGAACTCGTCGAGTTTCCCATAATGCCCTCAATATGCTTGAACCAATGCCAACTACTACCCCCAACAACAGCGCTACTAATCCTTTGCACCTCCACTTTATACCTCTTCTTCAGATTATCCATCTTATTCTTGCACTGCTCCACAGTCTTCCTACTCCCTCCTCCTCCGGCGCCGGACCTCTCGCTCACCACCTCCGCCACCTCCTCCCAGTCCCTCCCCCGCAGATTCCCCCGGTTCAGCTCCCTGTGCTTCTCCATGTACGCTTCCAGCAAACAGGCGATCGCCGCGTCGTTCCACTCCTCCCGGTCCTTCCTGTAGGAATCGCCGGCGACGTTATGGTGACACTCGACCATTTCTCCGTTTTGTCTCTGCCTTTTGTTGCTGTGGTGGCTGGGGTGGGGGTGAGGGTTAGGGTTGCGCTTCGAGGAGGGAGTGGTCGGGGCCGCGGATTCCGTCGCGGTGGATCCGTAGGCGGGGAGGGGGTAGTAGTCCCCGCCTCCGCCGCTGGCCACGGAGTCGCCGTTCTGGTGGTGGCGCGGTGGACCGTCATCGATGAGAGAGAAGTCGTCGGTGACCATGGAAATGATCAAATAAGAGGATATTAAGGCGACGGTTAGGGTTAGGGTTAGGGTTAAGAAAGACGACGTTAGGGTAAGAAAAGTGACGGAGCGGAAGGGGAGGGATGGAGTTGGGAGGGTTAAATTAAAAATGGTACGGCATGCGGCGTTGTGTCGAGGGGGAATGGGGGATGCATTGTATTGTTGTAACGTGTAAGTTGTAACGGTCCGTTTAAACCGAGGGGTTTCCGTTTCTTTTGACCCCCAACCCGACCGCGATTGTTGTCAAGTGGAAAACGGAAACTAACGTTGTCTAAAGGCTTAAATAAGTCTTTTGATATTACGGAATTTTTTTAGGTGGGATGATGAAATAATTTAAACTTTTGGCCGGTATCATTACTATAGTAGACTTTGAGCTTCAAAAGATATTAACAACATTATTTTTATTTGGCCATAGTAATGGGATCCAATTTGAGGACACTAAGTAGGGAATCCCATAATGGGATCAAGAATGTGATAATTTTTCTCTCTCGGATATAGGGTTGGGTCATTTTGGCTCCGTAGAGGGCCAATTCGAGGACACTATGCAGAGAATCCCATAACGGGAATTTTTCTCTCTCGGATATAAGGTCGGGACATTTTGACTCCGTAGAGAATTTGTAAAGGGGAGCGGCAAACTCCCTATACGCTCGAAAGCCCCAACATATGCAAAGATATGAAATTGTCTTTGAGACATTGACTTTCGGAATGGAGACGGGGCAATTTTTCCCCAAAATGGAAAACGGGACGAGGGGTAGGGGAACATTTTTTTTTGTACTACCTAATGGGCCCCACGCCCCCGCTACCACCTAAACTATTCTTAAATCCTAACAACACAAATGGTAAACGCCCCGACTCAAACCGGGGTGGCTTCCACGGAGGGAAGACTTGGATGCCAACGCAACCAAAGGAACATTTTGGAAACGGGGAACCTCGCCCCACGGAAATAAGATGTGTTAATTCCTAATTTAGCCTCTCGCCTAGCCTTAAGCATAGCTTAATGGCTGTCAACCCGTTACACGAGAGATCATATTGGGCCAAAATATACGACTGGAAGGGGTAAATCGGGGGCACTCTAATATTTGTCACCTAGTCTAATGACAAGCGTTATACTCTGGATTATTGGTTAAAGGCTTAAAGTTAAATGCAACCATGGTTTAACGTCTTCAATCTTGTAGCTACATAGGTATCCTGTTCGGCCCTGAACTGCAGGCTTTTCCTTCCTTTTTTTTTTTTCCCAAAAAAAAATCATTAAGCGGAAAAGTTAAAAAAGAAAGGAACCCACTGCTTCGCAAAACAGACAGATAATAAAAGGGAAGAGAAAGAAAGCTAGTGTTGTGTTGATGAGAAATCCAACCAACTCCACATTCATAAAGAGTATTTGAAGAGTTTTACATACTAAAATTCCACCCGCCCTTGATGTAACCCAAACTACATTGACTAATTTTCACCATCTGAGTCATCACCGGATTCATTACCATCAGGCGATGCCTTCTTGGCTCTGTCCTGCCTCTCCTTCCATCTGGCCCAAATCCAATTCAGCACAATGAATCCCCCCAATGCATAAACCTGCAAGTGTGATATATTACTTTTGCTGAGATGAAAAAGTAGGGAGGAAAAGCATCAAATCATGGTTAACAGAGGTTACACAGAAGAAATCAACCCAAGACCAGTACCTAATCTTGGAAAGTATGTTTATTTATTTCTTACAAATCATGTTTATGTATGGTTTTCACAAGTGATGGTATAATCAGAATGGAGAATCATCAGCTTGAACATTGTTAGGACAGGGAATTATCTGATCAATTCATTAGAGTAGGTTAATTAATTATTTTTTCATCGAGAAGATAGAAAGAGGGAAGGGTTTTAGATAAGAGATCCGTCTGGCTAGGTGAGGCGCACATGGAAGCACACCTTATGGACTCATATATAATGAGAAATAACAGTTTGCAACTGGAATCAAGGACAAAAAAGTTATCATTCAGGACAAGGGCATCTTGAGAGTAAGCTAAGAACAAAATAAAAGAATCTTACACAACAGAACATCAATTGTAGTAAAAGAATGGAAGAAATTAGTAGTTAACCACGAATTTCATCAAAGTTGAACAGAATTTAGGATACCAGCGGAGGCCATTACGGCGCAATTTAACTATACTACTTTGAGTAGAACAAGATCCACATGTGACATGACTTCTCCTGCTGTACTACTTGTCTACAGTTATAGGTTAATCGACAATGATAATGCATCACCTTCTCTAGCATCACAACTTGATCCACATAATCTCTTACCCTCCCTATCCATGTAATTTTGCTCCCCGACCTTCCCTTTCCTCTTACCACCTTTTGACTTAATGAATAAGGTTTCAACCTCCTCAATGAGATGATAATTGTCCAATTCATCTCAACTAATCTTATGCTAAGAATCCTACCAAGACTTTTCTTTTCCTTCACAATCTCTCAAAAGCTAATAAAAGGATATCAGATCTGACTTTCCTTTGACCTGCAACCTTTCTTCACGGACAAACTTCAGTCAACCATATACCCTCTAAGTTCAAACTTTAGTTACAAAATCTCGGATCCAAACTTTATCTTCTAGTCAATAATAAGAGCGTCACACAGAATCTCCTTTAAAGTAAGGGTGAAACAGATTTCCCACCTTGTATGTGGATAATTTAATCCCACTTTGTCCTGGTGTTCACCATGAATATCGCAAACAAATATTTCCCTCCTCCATCTATTCACTACCAACCGAAGTGGATTTTTCCTCTTTCCAGCTCGCAAAATTTTCCAAACTTAAAAGCCCTTGTTTACTAAAATCCATCCTCATACCCTCCAACAAATTCATCATAAAAAAACCAATTTTTCCCGTCAACCCCATAACAACAAGCAAATCACAGGCATTAGCAATAATCATAAAAGACCCTAAAAAATATAACAGAAACCCAATCCCAAATCCCTTAAACAAGCAAACTAGGTCAAAAACAAAAGTGATGAACCAATATTTTATCCACACAAGCACATATAACGGACCTGCCATACAATCGCGGGGTTGGAAGTGCTTCCACCGCTGACTTGAGCCTCCGCTTCAAGCGTGACAGGGACTACCCCGCTGTTGTTAGGGAACCTCACAATTTGCGGTTTCTCAACTTCTGCTTCCCTCTGAACAACCACCGCAGTTTTTGACGGTTCCACCTTAACCTTTGACTCTGCTGCTTTGTTGTGGTCAAAATTCAAGAAGGGTAATTTGAAGTCGAATTTGGGGAACAGTGAAAAGAGGTTCATGGGTTCTTTCCGGTCCTCTTTCTGGGTCTCAATTTTGCTACTTACAGGGTCGGCCATGGCTTTTTTTTTTTTTGGGGTTGTTGGAGATTTGGAAGGGAAAAAAGAGGACTAATTTTTCTTCTGGGGTGGAGGAGGAGGAGGAGGAGGGGAAGTTTCTTTTGAGGGTTTAAGTACAGTGGAGGATTTAGCGGAGAAAGCAGAGGCGATTTTGGGTTCACGTGATTGAATTGGGAGAGATTTTCAATGTTGTCCAGTTGGCACATGCTTAGTTTAATGCCATGTCCACTAAATAGTACCTACTGGGCCTAATTTTCTCTCACGTCACCTAAATTGTAGTATCCTTGTTGGTGCATAAAATTGTACAAGGGAGGGAGTACTATGTACACTAGGCCCGGCTTGGTGTCCTGTAAGATTTATTGGAGTATATAGTAGCCCATCCACAATGAATGCGGCTTCAACAAGTTATACCAACTTACTAGTTACTAGGGTGTGCATACCAAAATTCGTGGCATTGGTGGCCAGTGTTTTTTTTTGTTCCGTTTAAGTCTCTTTTTCTTGGACACACAAAACAAAAGAAAAAACTGCTTTGATAGATCCAAGTAACAAGTCATATACAAGCAAATTCATTAATTTCTCGACAACGTCACTTCATCACCACTCTTCCAATCTAATTACATCTACACGTCTCTGCACACCGGAGTTGAAATTGGAAGGAAGAAATGCTGGAGGAAACTTATGATTTTTTCGTCGAAAAAACAAACTATGTACTCTAACCCCTTGAGGTTAGATGAGTTGCCTGAAATTGTTCAAGGTGTTCTTTCATTATCTCAGAGGTAAGAATGTCAATTTTTGTGTCCAATCTGCATCCGTTGGTGTTCCTCAAAGATAATTAAATATACTAAACAAAGAATAAGAAACCATATTGTCGTGTGACTTTTTATTTTGCTATAGAAGAAGTACTATTATTTGGACGCAAAACAACATAATCAATTAGTCACCTACGACGAATACTCACAGAAGATCATTCACTTTGATGGTCTGAAACCAAACGAAAAAAAGTGAGTTTAACTACCATAACGATTAACGAAGGAATTACTTACCGGAAAAGTGATTAAAGGATGGGTCCCTGGTTCGTCAACCTCAACCTTCAACGAGGGAGGTGTCAAGGGTTTAGGCTCTGCAACCTTTACCACATCGGCATGTGCTTCACTTGCCTTTTCTTCCACTCCCTGTTCTTCTTCAGCTACCACCTTATGTTTTCCTCCTAGGTTGAATATTGGGGGCAACTTTAGCTCAAATTTGGGAAAGAATAGGAACAGATTCTTAGGTGCTCCTGGGTCTTCGATATTGTTCGTGTTCTTCTCAGCCATGATGGATTTTCAATGTTAGAGAAAGGTGCACGTTAAATTGTATCTATAAGCTAAGACACTTGTGTCTTTTTTGGGTTACACAGGAAATGAACTCTGGCTAGCTAGGACACTTTGCAGGGATTATGTTAGAACGGTGGACTTTGTCTTTGTGTTCCTTTTCTTAGTTTTGTCTTTCCTGAGAGTGCTACTCACATCTGGAAGGTTTTAGGCGCCTCCATCTGGTAATTAAAATAACTATTCAAGCTTTTACCTCGTTCCTTTTTTAAAAATTCACATGGACACTGGGAGGATAATAAGTGCCCCACAGAGGACGTTGGCAACGTTTAATAAATGATCTATCATTGTTTCTGATAAAAAAAAAAAAATCACATGGAACCTTCCATACAGTACAAAATTCTGGATAGGACTTTTAAGTACAAAACAATAAATTTGGTTTAACAATGGATAAGCCCGCTGATTATGACCTCTCAATGGAAAGAAGAACAAAGTTTGATATACTGTACTTCTTTTTACAAACCTCTTACACCTCTGATTCGTACGGAGGTTTATGGACGGTGTAAAACTAAAATGTAAAGCTTCGATTCTGACAACCTGAGATAAATAAGCTACACACAAAAGGGTTTTGGGAATAAAGCACCGAAAGGACGTGTGTTGGCTTTGTGTCACCACTTGTCAATAAAACCTTAATTCTGTGGACAATTTTTCCTGCTACGAGGCACCACGTATCGTCCTGGTTTCAGTCAATGGAATGTGATCGGCCCGCAGATTTGTAAACGACGCGTCGCTTACACGTTGGATCAGACCAGACCACCATCATCCATGGACCCCAACTAACCAACCAATCAACCAAGCGCGCCAGAAGAAAAGTATAAAATAAGCAAAGCTGAAGCAAAGAAAAAAAGCCAAGTCTTGAAATCACGGAATTCCTGTTACTTTGACTCCCCCCCTCTCTCTACTGTATTTCAATTCTCTCAGTTTTGGTTTGGTTTGGTTTCTATTAATCAAGAAAAATGAACCCGAGTCCTCTTCTGCTGCAAGAACCTATCAGGATGGCATCAATTCTTGAGCCATCAAAGGCAGTAAGTGATTAGTGTAGCACTACTAAACTCGCTGCTTACTCAAAAACATAACACTGTTGTTCTTACTTGTTTCTTGCATCAATTTTTGACTCCCCAAGTTGATTCTCTTGACTAACCACCAGTGCTACTACTTAGCATGGCAGAAGAAGAGCTTGGTTCTGCTTCTGTTCTTATTTGGTTCAGTCTTCCTGCTGCGTTCTTCCTGGTTTCTTTAATGTGTCTTGCTTTCTATCAATTACTAGAAAGCCGAGCCATTCAAAATGGGAAAACACTATATATACTGTATCAGTTACAGTGGTAGTGAGTGATCTTTTCCATTCTTTCCAGGAAAGGAAACAGTATCTTGGCTTTCTTGTCAAGAATGAGGCTATTAGAAGTAGAGGGTGATGTTCTGTTTTCTAATTCCTTGTTAATGTTGGACTATGCAGTCTTACTACCCTGCATTGACAAAGATTGTGGGCACACTTGGGCCACAATCAGGAAGTGTGGAGATTATTTCTGAATGCTTGAAGGCAGGGATGTCTGGTAAGCTTCAATATCTAGCCCCTTCAGTTTTCAATGCCTTTAGGGCGTATCTTATTTCATGTATTTGCTTGTGAATGAGCAAAGCAGGTTGACAGTATATGTGTTGTTTTTTTCCTCATTTCTTTAAATAACTTGTTCTAAGAAACTCATTTTCATCTTCTTTTGGTCTCTGATTGCAGTGGCAAGATTTGATTTCTCTTGGGGTGATGCTACCTATCACCAAGGCACTGTGGAAAATTTGCGAGCAGCGATAAAGAGTACTAAAAAGCTCTGTGCGGTAAGCTTGTCCATGAGCTTATGAGTGTTTAGTTCATCTTGGGAAGTCTAAGAGTTTGCAGCACTAGCCACGTTATGGTTTAGGAGATAATGAGATCATGACTAGGCGCTTATAGTCGTGAATCTCATTGCATTTTTAACGTCCTCTTTTGGTTTTTCAGGTTATGCTTGACACAGTGGGTCCAGAGTTGCAAGTAGTCAATAAAACTGAGCATCCAATCACCCTCGATGAAGGTAGCTTCGTGACTCTTACACCAGATCAAGACAAAGAAGCCACCTCAAATTTGCTGCCTATAAACTTCATCGGTTTGTCAAAGGTAAGTGGCTTTTTTAAATTGTTATTTCAGTTGTTTGAAGCTTTTTGGTCATCTTAATTGTCAAAATGGAAGGCAAGTTTCTCCAAACTAATAGTCTATTTTTCTGTCTTTCATGACTTGGTCCATGTTAATTGTGAATGTTTATCCGTTTTACAATGGGTTTTCAACGTCGTCTTTGCAGGCAGTGAAGCAAGGAGACACAATTTTCATTGGCCAATATCTGTTTACAGGAAATGAAACTACTTCCATATGGCTGGAGGTAAGGTTACATTTCAGGAGCCTGAAATTGATAGATGGCCTAGGAGGGACCTTCCTTATTAATTCCAACTGAAGCTCAATGAGTTAGGTTGTACTCATGAATTGCTTCACCGAGTTTCAATTTGATGGGCAGGTCACTGAAGTCAAAGGTGAAGATGTGGTTTGCCTGATAAAGAATTCTGCTACCTTGAGTGGGCCATTATATACTTTGCATGTATCTCAAATTCGTATTGATCTGCCTACACTCACTGATAAAGATAAGGAGGTTGGTCTTTCTGCTCGATTTGGTGCATTTTTCTCATTAAAGAGGCGGATGTATCATGGATAGCAACTTTTCTTTTCCAAATTTCCTAGGTTATAAGCACATGGGGTGTTCGTAACAACATAGATATCCTGTCACTCTCGTACACCAGACATGCAGAGGATGTTCGTCAGGTGCGGACTTTCTTGATCCTTGCTTTTGTCAATAAGCTATTAGTATAATATATTGATGGTCTTCTTTAATAACAAGATTTCTTCTTAGTCCCTTCTATAATTTCAATACTGACGCAGGCACGACAATTTCTTTCAAAGCTGAGAGTGCTCGATCAAACTCAAGTATTTGCAAAAATTGAAAATGTGGAGGTAAGCCCTACTAGTAAACTTTCATAGTCACTTTTAGGACCCTAGCCCTGTCTGAAGTTCATTTTGAGGGTGCGGTTGTTAATTTTCTTCATATTTTCTTGAAGGGGTTAACTCATTTTGATGAGATTCTGCAAGAAGCAGATGGTATCATTCTCTCTCGTGGAAATTTGGGCGTGGATCTTCCACCAGAAAATGTAAAACACATGAGTAGTGTTTCTAATTTCCAATATACACTTTTTGCGCCTATATTATCCAACTAGACCTTATTCCTCTAATGTGTTTTACAGGTGTTTTTATTTCAAAAATCTGCTGTTTTTAAGTGCAATGTGGCTGGGAAGCCTGCAGTGGTTACACGTGTTGTGGACAGTATGACTGACAATTTGAGGCCTACTCGCGCAGAAGCAACTGATGTTGCCAATGCAGTATTGGACGGTAAATTTCAGTCTTTTCAAACAGTTCATCTCTGCCATTTTCCAGTCTGTAGCTTCCAGCGGAGCTTGTTATCTAACTTCTGACCAGAAAGAAAGTACAACAGCCAGCTTCATATTCCTTTACCCTTGCAAATTTAGTTGCAAGATTTATGGCATACTTAAAGAGTATTAAGTTGTGAATTTTCTTCTGATATAGGGAGTGATGCAATTCTTCTTGGTGCGGAGACCCTGCGGGGATTATACCCAGTTGACACCGTTTCGACTGTTGGAAAGATTTGTGCTGAGGTCTGTTTCCTATTACTTTCCTGAATTATTACTCTCTATCTTCTCTATTGATGTTTCCAAGACTTCTTCACCCTCAAGCTCACCCTCTGAAAACATCTTAAGAGGACTAGTTGGGCCAAAAGGGAGGAAATCCTTGGTAAATGAACAATATTCTTTACCTTGACATTGTCTTAATTTATCCTGGTGGTTATGAGTTGGAATTTCTGTTTCCAGGCAGAGAAGGTTTTCAATCAAGATATGTATTTCAAAAAGGCTATCAAACACACTGGAGAACCAATGAGTCATTTGGAATCTATTATTTCCTCTGCGGTATTTTCCTCCCTGACTTACATTTTTTGGTGTCTGTGGTTGGTCTGGTGAACGGTTTGGGTGTTCTTACCCTTTAATTTAATGGTCTTTATTCTTCTATTATCCTGGGGAACTTAGGTGCGTGCAGCTATCAAGGTCAGGGCTTCTGTCATTATCTGCTTCACTTCATCAGGAAGAGCAGCAAGGTTTTGCTTCTTTTCCTTAGAAGAATCGATATACATCATTTGTATTAAGTTTGAAGCACCCGGTTGTGCTAATATTTTGTGTATT
Organism: Turnera subulata; assembly: GCA_028386065.3. NCBI lineage: Eukaryota > Viridiplantae > Streptophyta > Magnoliopsida > Malpighiales > Passifloraceae > Turnera > Turnera subulata. The sequence continues at coordinate 21,257 of JAKUCV010000016.1, read as the reverse complement.
AATTCAGGTTGATCGCAAAGTATAGGCCAACAATGCCTGTGATATCTGTTGTTATCCCTGTGCTTAAGACGAATCAGCTACGCTGGACCTTTAGTGGCTCTTTTGAGGTATACTCTCTTTAGATACCCCTGTTGCAGGCACTATCTGACTGACCCTGCTGCTTTTGATTCATTGATCCCCTTGTAACAATAATTCTCTTGCAGGCAAGGCAGTCACTTATTGTCAGAGGCATTTTTCCTATGCTTGCAGATCCTCGCCATCAAGTAAGTACTATTCATTTGGTTAGGAGTTTAGGTTTGTATGAGCCCCAACCATTGCCCTTAGACTGATAATAAAGATCTCATTAGACTAATAATTCTTCATGCTCAGTCCATCCTGAAACTCCCTTTGTAAATGCCACTCTGATATTGTTTCTAGAATCTCAACTGCAGCGTTTACTACTCTTTCTCGATAGATGATGAATGAATTGAATATTGTTTGTTCTAAACTTGAACTCATCGGGGGCCTGGTTTATTCAGCTTGAAGAGGTTGGTGAAGTTCACATAATATATGGCTTGAAACGCAGGAGCCTCTTCAAGCTTTCTTTCATTTACCAGGAATAAACCGGATATAGGTCGATGAGTTCAAGTTTAGAACAAACGATATCCAAAGTCAAGTCAACATCCTCCATCTGGGTTTCCTCCATAAATCCCACAAAATCCTTCTTCATCTAACCCCCTCAAGTATTAACGAGGGTGTATTCTGGTCGTATTTCTTCTGCTTATAACGAACGATTAAGGATGGTGTAATTTTATAGTAAAACATGGCACTTATAAAGGTATTAAAAGTCTCCAATTTAGTCCGATTCAACAGCACCCTGATTCAGCTCATTTCTGGATATTAGAACTTGCACATTTGTCTTGTCACCCGTTAAGCCCATTGACTTTGTCGAAAATTTGTGCATTTTGTAAGGTTAAACTATTGATTGATTTAGTATCCGGAATAAGACCGCAGTTATTTTCACCTCTTTTGTCTCTTGAACGCACGAAAAGTGAGTGCCTCCTTAACTTGTTATAGCTTGTTTTCACGTATGCTTTACTCTCAGTAAGTGGAAATGTGGTCTGCAGGCTGAGTCAAGAAATGCAACAAATGAATCGGTTCTAAAGGCTGCTCTAGATCATGGTAAGGCAAAAGGGTTTATAAAGTCACACGATCGAGTCGTCATCTGTCAGAAGGTTGGTGATGCATCCGTGGTGAAGATTCTGGAGCTCGAAGATTAAACATCATCTATATCATTTTTGAGTTGATTTAGCTCTTGCACTTCTTTTTTCTTGTCAATGAGGACTGACAAATAACATATGCTTGTGAAATCATTGTTGCTCTTCGCCGAGTACTTGGTTGGGGCATACAGTAGACACTGCCTGCTTGTAGCACACTGACAGCAGCAAAGAAATTGATCATATCGTTCCTACAACTTATGAATTTATACTTCCCTAACTCGGTTTTGTTGCAATGAAATTGATTTAATTCTCAAAAAGACAAAACGTACGAATTTAGTACAAGTAGATAAGCACAGAAATGATGTTATAGGCTTATAGCTGCTACATCAGGGATTTGTTAGCACATCGTCATCCGAACACATTTCCAGTCTCTAAACGTGTATGGCCTAGTAAGTACAGTTAAACTAATATCTAGTAAGCAGATTCCTCCTTTGTGTCAATTGTGGATCCCTTAACTCGCTTCCAGCCAGAAAGATTAAAGTGCCTCTGCAAAACGCAACTCAGCAGGGCCAGGACCCAATATGCCCTTTTGTTCGCTTATCTTGCCAAGTCCAGGTGGTGGCGGCGGGGGTGGTGCTGGCTCAACATGTCCATTCTTCTCGTCATCCCTCCATGCAGTACCTTGCCACTCAATCTGGAGCATCAAATACATTAAAGTGAATCAAGGGGAACAAAATGGTTAAAATGCAGAGAGGAGGTTTTTCACTCTTAGTTCACGGGCAAAACCGTTGTTGAAGAGGCCAATATTAATGGTACTTTTGTAATAAGCGATACTTGCCTCATCTTGATCGTAAGTATCATCTGGTAATAGTGGGGTTGAAAGAGGGGGAACAACCTCTGGGTCGGGTTTTTGAAATATGAATGTGGTGTAAAGCCCTACAAAAGGAAAATGACTACAAAGTCAAAAAGCAGAACTATTTTGCTGCAGCAACCAAGTCATCCTGCCAGAGAGAGAGAGAGAAGCAGTACCCAGCACATCATATGATCGAGGGAGAAGTCTACCCCTGGGATCCACAAGGTTTGGGGCAGCATTCATTATCATGCCTGCAAAATGCGTTCTTTGAGCACAGGCAGGAGGAAGGAATTAGTATGACCAAGACATGATTTTCCAGCCTTTCTTTTTTTTGACAACGGAAGAACAAAATTTCAAATACCTGTTGTCATCATAGAATTCTGTCAAATTCTGAATCTCCACATATTCCAAACCTGCTTCCCTGGCTAACCTGCATATAACGATTTTAAAAACAAAGATCTTGGCCGCTAAACGTACAATGTACAGAATAGGAAAGCGCAAAAGCTCATGAATAAAACCTATCCACCGGATCAACAAAAGATTACCACTACTCTCAGCATATCTAAAAAATTTAACTTAATAATGTTATTCATACTTTCATCTTCAAGAAACGAGAATTTCTAAAGAGCTTATCACCAATTTCTAAAGGCTGCTCTAGATACACAAATCAGGTATATCAGTAGCTCAGAAAGAAGCTTGCAAAGCAACATGGTTGATGCAAGTCTAATACAACTTGACATGGAAACAAACCTGATCAAGCTCGGAAAATGAACCAAGCAATAGGTTTCAGCATACATGTCATGAGCAAACTTTAGCTGGTATTTCTTTCCAAACAACGGGAACCTGCATATGATATGGAAAAAGAATGAATCAGAAAACAATCATCCGAGAACCAATATGCAAACACATCAAATGCAGAGAACAGTGTGTACTTCTCTTCCTCAACTTCGAAAGTGATCATGTAGCTCTCTGACCGAATACAATTTGGAACAATGTTTGGCTTCATACCGCCGCTTCTGTTATGATATGCTTCAACATTCTTCTGATATTTAGCCCTGCATGGAGGTGACATTGTTAACACCATGACACCCATTTTCTAAGGAAAATCTCATACAATCAAGAAGGAATCAGGAACAGACAGTACCACTGAAATGAAAAGGACCACAGGCACACATGTGAAAGGATGGAACGATTCCTAGTCCTACCGCTAGGACAAGAAATCATGGACAATCACAATTATCAAATGCACATGTTCTAGCGGATGAGGTGCTAAACTGCATACAGAAAAATTGATTCGGCAAATATTTGAATTGACATTAACAGCTAAAAGGAAAAGGAAATAACACAGAAAACATTGAAACAAAAGTATCAGTATGCTATATGAAGTTAAATTTCAGAAAGGATGAAAAACCGATCATCCATACCATATGGTAGACGAGTCAGGAGTAATACCAAAGAAATAACCCCCCGGCTTAAGCAAAGAAGCAACATTATGAAGAAGCTTCCTGGCACTCTCCTCAGTCTCAAAACACAACTGTAGATAGAATCATAACCACCAATAAATGAAAAAGAAAAAGAATAGAAAATGTAAATAGTAATAATTATACGCATAATTTGTAACTATGCCACAAAATCATTGGTTGGCTACCTGCAAATTCTGCAAGCAACAAACTAAATCAGCCCGGTTAGCCTTTCCATGCAACTGCACTTCGAAATGTTCCTGCCAAAGACCAATATAAACTCAAGCCAAGTCACATTTAACCAAAATAACAACAAGAATCCAAAAAACCCTTAACGAAGAAGAAGAAGAAGCTCACTGAGCAAGGATCAGCCTCGAAGAACTCGGCCGAGTAGGTTTTCCTCTGGCTCTCCCATGCCTGCCTGAACTCACGTATCCCAGACGACGGTACGTCTACACATTTCACAAACCCAAAATCATTACGCCGTTTAACGAGCGACGTGTAGTGTGGAGAAGATATAGAGAAAAAAACAAACACCGGATTACCGATTCCAATGTAGTGGTTGATTTGAGCAGAGTCCCATTTGTCGGCGTCTAGTCCCGCTCCACAGTACAAATCGCACACCTTCACATGAAAGAAAAAACCTATCTGTTAAGTGTTTATACTTCGAAATTTCTATAGGGAGGGGGAGGAGAGGAGCGGAGCTTACGGTGGCGTATGGGTGGACGAAGATTCCGATGATGGCTGATTTCGCGAACTCGTAGAGGCGGTGGTGAGTTGACTCGGTCCTGGGGTTGGCGGCAAACGCGCTCATCAATCACCGTTTCGGTTGTGGAAGTTTCTGGGGGTTTCTCGCCGGTGTAGTCCGTTAAAGCCCTGAGGTTTTTGATCGTTTTGAAATGTACTAAAATGTAAATTTAGTTGCCGTTTTAACCCTTATATATAGATGTCCTAGCCTACGCGTCGTCTACGGTACCCGAGTCTCTGTACGACTTGTCTCTGGGACAAGCCTATAAATACGAAACAAAGAGGCCGCAGGATTTGAGTTTTCGTGTAGGGGGAGTTTTCACTTTCGAGTAGTGTATTTGCAGTGAAATCCCACCGAGTTGAGTGAAAACCCTGCAAAAATCTAAAGAGAAGAGGAAGGTGAAACAATGAGTTCACAAGGGGAACAAGAAAACGAGACACTAGTGGAAGCGGCGTTAAGTGTACTTAACACGGCGGACCCATTTGAGAAGGCCAAGCTAGGCGACTCTGTTGCTTCTAAATGGCTCCGGGGGGAGATTCCTCTCGCCTACAACCCTTCTCTCGACATCCCCGTGCCGGACCGACCCGCCAGGCTCGCGGATGTAATGTTTCTGTTTGTAAACTTTTTGCCATTATAGCGTCTATCATCTGTTTGATGAAATGTGTGCAAAAAAGGAAAGAACTAAAACAACGCGAGGCGGTGTCTCTGCAGGTTAAGTTGGTGTCTCCAAGTTTGATGCCAAAGCTTGGGAAAGCTGGTAGCTTGCAGAGCAGACAGGCGATTGTGCATAGCCTTGTCCACACTGAAAGCTGGGCTATTGATTTGTCTTGGGTAATCAGCTCTTCTTTTTTTTTTTTTTTTCCTTTCTTTTCCTTTTTAAAGTCTAGCTATATGGCGTTTACAAATTCATTGGTAGTAAGTTTTGTCATTTCTGTTCTGGGTTCTGTTATTGTAGGATATTATTGCTCGTTTCGGTAAGCAAGAGGTGATGCCAAGGGAGTTCTTTACAGATTTCGTAAAGGTTGCTCAAGATGAAGGCAGACACTTTGCGTTGCTTGCAAAACGGCTCGAGGAACTTGGGTCATTTTATGGAGCATTGCCAGCTCATGATGGCCTTTGGGACTCGGCTAGTGCTACGTCCAAGGACCTGTTAGCGCGTTTGGCTATAGAGCATTGCGTTCATGAGGTGTTTGCTTGTTATTTTCATGTGTTTTCTACTAGTGTTTCATTATTTATATAATTGCCTTCAATCATTTGAGTGAGAAAATGCAGGCCAGGGGACTTGACGTGCTGCCGACAACCATTTCTCGATTTCGCAATGGAGGTGACAACGATACGGCTGATTTACTGGAGACGGTGGTCTACCCAGAAGAGATTACGCATTGTGCTGCTGGAGTGAAGTGGTTCAGGTATTTGTGCTTGAGGTCTAGAAATGAGGTGCCTCCGCAGAGTAGAGAAGGAGGAAGTGGAACTACAGAGGAGGAGGGGGAAGAGGTGATTCGGAAGTTTCATTCTACTGTGAGGGCTCACTTTAGAGGACCGTTAAAACCACCATTTAATGCGGAAGCGAGGAAAGCTGCTGGTTTTGGACCTCAATGGTATGAACCACTTGCTGTCAAAGAGGTTGGCCCGGGAATTCCAGCTGAATTGGTTTCCTAAGGGAGACGTCAACAGCATCTATGTTTTCGGACAATGATTTTGTTTCAGAAATCCCCTTTGGATATACAGAGCGAAAACGAGGGTTAGTGCACTTGGGAATATTTATGAATTTTGTAAGAAATGTTTTCTTGAAAAGCCAAGTTTCTTTTGGACGGACCAGTTCATCTTGGGAGCCTATATCTCGTGCCACCTAGTACTTTGAAACCATAAGTAGCAGATCTACTTTGTGTGCTATTAGGACAAGAATGCACTAAATTAGATGGTCTGGACTCATCTGAAGTGAAGGGACAGGCTTTACTTTGTTTTTCTGAGCATTTGATTCGGTTATGCTACCTCCGGCCTACATTACAACTTTCCTGGAAATCCAATTTACTTGGATGGCGGTCTAGCCCACTTGGACCAAACCAATCTCTCACATCTATCTCTCTCTCTCCCACTCGAATAGGTTGGGGCTTCAGCTCATGGTCTTTCAGGTTCAACGTTAAACTTACAAAGGAAGTACTGATTCTGTGGAAGTTTCAGTTCCCAATTACCTGGGTTCAGTCCGGGTTCAATAACCTTACTTGAAAAGTTCTTCATTGCATTTGGCAGTTAAAATAAAAAATGTAAGACTTTGTCGCATGCTGGCAATCGGAACAAATACTAGACATAATGGCCAGTGGCGGGCAAGAAAATAGTTAAAGAGTCAAGCAATATAATAATGGCAATACATTGCAGACTTACAGTACCATTCTATGGTTTGTGGTATGGAAGATTAAGATGCAAATTACCCGCAGAAATGCCCATCCCAACAATGCAATCTCATTGCAAGAAGCATTTTATTGATTCACTTGCATATTTACTCCATGGTTTTTTTTACATTATTCATGTCGGAAGAAACATGACATTGCAGCATAACAGAGAAAAACATTAAAAACTCTCGTAATAAGCCTCATCAGGCAAAAAAAAAAAACTTGCACCAATAGATGCCTGAACAATCAGGTCTGGTTGTTAAGAGGGTCCAATGAATGACAAAATTTTGCTGTCTGATATGGCACAACAAATTGTGATGAAAATGGATGTCACAGGAAGAAACTTGTTGAAACCCTGAAAAATTCCTACCTAGCTTGGGAAAGACATCGCTTGTAACGGCATCTTGGAACCCACTGTCTCTTTTAAGGCTTTTAAATATCACAGAAGAAGTCTTCGAATATCACTGAAGTTAGAACGCAAAGCTGAGAGGAATTCACCTGCAAAGAGAAAAGCTTTAGCCTCAAATACACCCAGGAATTGCTTATCATAGCACATAAGGCAGCAGTTTAGTTGCTAATGCATAACGTAGCCCCTCAGGAGCCAATCAACCTCAATCGAACGTACAAAATGATGCACAAAATGATAATACAGATCACATTATATCCATAATCTCTTTTACTAATCATTCTACCAGGCTAGCTACTTTTGTCTTTTTCCCGTGATGTCATAGGTTACAGTGCATCACTTGGAGCACATTAGAACTTTTCATATTGACTATCGCTGGGCATTTCAGTAGCAGCAGTGAAGTCACAGCGGTAGCCTGAGGCTATGATGCAGCATAAATTTCCAAGCATGTTAAGGACCAAACAGAAACCAAGAATGCCGAAGTAGTTACCATCAGAAACAGTGAACTTCAAAAACATGCTTCCTGTTTAATGAAATAAACAGTATTACATGTGAATCCAAAAAAAAAAATGCATTACAAACCTCCAACTTTGCCGTCAAAGACACGATGATCAGCAGATAAAGTCAAGTTCATTTTATTGACCACTGCAGGCCTTTCAATTCCTGGAGAAAAAGAAAATCCATGTCATAACAATTGAACTCATCAACTTCTACGCAGAGGAAGTTACAGCCAGTAAATACCCACCATCACTTCCAAGTAATGGTTCAACAACCTTGTTCCCTCTACCAACAGCAAGGATACCACCCTGAAATAGCACATTGCACATGATAAATTATGCAGCATATATCAACGGGGAGCTCATATTTGATTATTCAGTTCTTTGTTCAAAAAGCCCAAACAAATGAGATGATGGGTATGACAGATACTTTAATTTCAAGAAATTTTACAAGAAGCAGCTTCCAAGAGCCACGAGAAGATATCATCTAATTCAAATCCAAAACAAAGTGGTGATTAACTAAGAAGAACAGAAGAGACAAAGTGTCCATGTCAAATGATCATAATTGCATACACAGAAAGTCAAACCAAATTCATGGTTAAATGGTTAAAACCCATTGCGTGTAAACTTAGTTCTTCAAGAGTAGCCTCACACACACATATGCAGAAAGAGAGAGAGAGAGAGAGAGGAAAACCTGTGGGGGATTTATGATTGCCGCAAATTGGTCCACTGGATACATTCCTAGATTTGAAATGCTGCAAAGTGATCATGAATATAACTTATGAATCTGAATCTTCTTAACGTGATCGTGACTATAACTTAAGAATCTCTCATATTTAATCAAGGTATATATGCACTGACTCATATTTAAACAAACATACAATTACCTGAAAGTTCCTCCTTGAAATTCATTTGGTGCTAGCTTACCTGCTCGAGCTTTCTCAGCTAGTTGCTTAACCTACATTCCCAGCAACCAAGAAAATAATAATAATAACAACAATGAGAGCATTGACACTTCGTTTACTAAAAAAGATGGTGAAGACAGAAAAAGATCCCTTTCAATTAAAAAAATTATAAATGAAGCATCTGTCTTATAAGAACAGGCATGCTTTAATAAGTGCTAAAAATCGAAGGATACTTCTTAATATAGCAAAGAATTTGCTTTTCATTTTGCAAACAAATCTCTTGTTGATATTTATTACTTGTAATAAAAACCTAGATTTATTACGATGAGTTTTCATAGAAGAGTATAAGCACGGAACAATCCTCAATAAGATATTTGAAAAAGCTTTTCTTATGGACGTTCAGAAGCAATCAAGGTATAGTACAGGCTGTAATGCCAAAACTGTTGTAGCATAATGCATGCATCATGTATTTAAAACACTAAATCCATTTCAAACTTGTGTAGATTACCTCAGAGGAAATGGCTGAAATGGATTTCTGATCTGCATTCCGGATAATTGGAGTTATTAAACCCTGCAAACCAAATAACACATGTAAATGGCAGCTTCCTAGACCACTAAGGTACAGCAAAGCATTCAAGCTTGCAAACTCAACATCGCTTATTTGAGCATGCTACAATGAACTTTCTCATCCTGGGCCATATTCTTGTGGATAATGAGATAATGGACTTTAAGAGGCCAGGAAGCCATTTATCTACGGATGGTTATGGATACCTTTTCAGTAGCAACTGCAATCGATATGTCAACAGAATCACACAAAATAACCTCCTCCTTCTCGACATTCCAGTAAGCTGCAGCACATTGATGTAAATTTCAAAGTATCAGTTTTGTGCATGTGAGTGAAAAGAGAGGGAACATGGTGAAGTTGTATGAACGAACAGAGTGAAAATAATCAAGAAAAAGAAAATCTAAAACAATAAAGAAAAGGTCAAAACACAGTAGCCTAATTTATTAAAAACACAAAAGAAAAAGTGAACTGCGAGCAATTCCATGCCACTAATAACCTATTGTTTTCTTCAAGGAGCCGACACAGAAGAGAAATTGTAACTGCTGACACTTTAAGAAGACAAATAATGCTAGAGCAAATTTTTGGAAAACAATTGTCGTGGTGAGAAAAATTATGCATAATCATTAGAACAGGTGAATAAAAACTTAAAATCTATGTAAAAGGAGGAGCAAAATGCAAATTTCATTCTTGGTTATGCTCTACAGGTAAAACCAAAAGTTGCTACAGTTTGTCAGTCCAGAAATCAGGTATTTTATCCGAAATATTATCCAAAGCAAACAAGATAATTCTTACCGTTAGCTTCTGGTACGTTTCTAAGTGCGACTGCAACAGCCTTGATGACAATGTCATTCACTGAAACTTTAACGTCATGTTTCTCTGTAAATCAAGGAAGCACGTATGAACTATCCAACAATGTATCCAGAATAATGAAGCAGGAAAACTAAAGCTTAGATTCTATACCTTTAAGCTCCTTTCTGAAAGACAAAAGAGGATCCAGTATAACATCTGATGGACACAGACGAATATCAATCAGAACGGAGAATATGCCAAATAGAGAAATACAGACTACTATATATAATATAACCTGTGGAAAGATATAAATGTGGTGTAGTCTGTTTTGATTCCAGTAACCTTCTTGCTATAATCTGAAAAATCATCAAACAAAATAACCAATTTTAGAGACTAGAAAAAATGGACACTTTAACAGCATGGAAGAATGCAAAGAAAAGAAAGAGAAAAGACGAAACTATTAAATTCAGAACATTCAAAGAGGAAGCTGAAATAGAAAGTTTAGCAACATTGGCAGCCAAGAAAAAGTACGCTTCAAATTGTTTGAAGAAATAATACAAAACAATTCCATTCGACATTATGTTCATCCCCACCCAATGGGACGTAAATCGAAACAGTTGAACTATTTCTCTCCTCATTAAAGCAGTAATTGACATTCAATTTATCCTTGTCTTCCTCAGAAACCCATCTCGGCATGTGTAGCTAAAATATTCCAAGGGCTATTAACAAGTTTCAGCCTAATATAATGGCATCTAACAGTTTCATCAACTTGGATATTCAGACAGGGCCTGAAGAAATTTGCATTAGCATTCTTGATTTTGACAAATGAGTCTGAAAAAGATTCTCAAAATGAAACTCCAAATACCTTACGAATTTGAGTGTTTGGCAGATCTTCAAAAGAATCTGATAGCTGTAAGCGAGTTTGAGATGGTATAGCTTCACTGGAAGGTTTTGGGTCTTTCTGAGGTGTTCCTTTCTCTGTGGATGAACCTTTTCTTGAATAGTCCTTCCCTGATCTAATAGCTGCCAAAACATCACCCTTCAACAGAGTACCATGAGCACCTGAAGCATTTAGCAATGCAGCATCCAATCCATGCTCTGAAATAAGCAACTTTGCGGATGGACTGATCCTAGTAAAACTGCCCGTAGACCCTCTAGCTTCAACTTTAGAATCCTGAGGGGTGGGTTGGGTGGGTTTGGCCTCTTCAACCTTCTTGCTACTGCTGCTAATTGCAGAAGTCTTTACAGCTTCTATATCATCTGGATCTTCCACCTTGCAGAAAAACAATCAGTGATCTCAAGACTCCCAAGTTACAGTTAGCAAACAGTAGTTCAACTTGTATATACAGTAGTTCAACAGCTTATGAACTCAATTCAAATGATGCACCACTTTTGTTAAAAATTAATTTTGTTGTAAAATTAGTTGCAGAAGGGCAATCACTATATCTTACTGTTATTGCAATAGGCTGCCCCACAGCTACGTCCTTTGAGCCTTCTGGTGCTACAATTTTGGCCAAATATCTGCACTCAAAGTTTCCCCACAGGGGCAATATTAACGATCAATATGTCCACTTAATTCTAAGAGAAATGCTGCCCTATAAGAAATCCAACAGTTGGAGATATGGAATTTATACATTTCCATATAAGAAAAGAGCCTTACCCCTCTTCAAGGCTTTCAAATTCAAGAGTAGCTTTGTCTGTCTCTATCTCGCAAATTATATCGCCTACTTCTATCTGATGATTAAGGAAAGGTGACAAGAAAACACGACAGGGCGATTCCACAGTGAGTATTCACTTAACCAATGGAAAGCAAGTCAAAGGTGAATAAACTAACAGAAGTTTACCTTATCGCCTTCCTTTTTCCTCCATTTTGCAATGTTTCCCTGGTTCTGTGGAGCAATTAATAGAAAACGGATGTTTAGATAACAGGAGCACAAAAAAAAGCAGCCAAATGAAGCCATACATGTAACCATACATCTTTGTCCGATCTTCATACCATAGTTGGGGATAATGCTGGCATTCCAAGGACAATATGCGGAGGAAGTTCTGATGTGTTGATCTCGGTTGAACTTGTTTCCTTTGTAGCGTCTTCTTCCTTGGAAACCTGGCCCTTTGAACTTTTGTCTCCAGTCTCTGCTCCATCACCAACAGTTGCAGGGACACTTTGGATGTCATCGGCATCTTCAACCTTTTGAAGCCATCAAAATAGCATTGTGTTAAACACCTCGTTGATACTCTAAAGAGTTACCGGAGAATCATATATCAGCCACTTCACAGATCAAGAATTACTGACCAGCACGCAGAACATAATTTATTACTAACCATTGAAGCATCATAAAAAAGTCAATGGAAAACAGGAGGTCAATAAAAACCTACTTCAAGATATTAAAAGTGTCTATTTGGGGAAGTGGGGACGGTTTTAGAACTTTCACTGATGTCCTGAAATTGTATAAAGTGCAAAACAGCAGTAAACAGACGTGAGTTATCCAAAATTTACCGTGATAGCAATTGGCTGTCCAACAGGTACATCCTTTGAACCTTCAGGAACGAGAATCTTAGCCAAGAACCTGAAGTGGAAGAAGCTCATCAACAAACCGAAAACAGAAACTAGGATGAACTGAAGTTTGAACAACTTAAGAATGTTATCTCCGCAATCCAAGTTTGAAAACCAAAAAATGTTATCGCCAAGAACAAACCACTAACACCTAGCCACATTCAGACAGTAAAGACCAAAATCAAAGAAAACCCATGTATATCATGCAATTGTCATGCACAAAAGGACATCGAATAAAATGGTTTCACAAAAATGTTTCACTAAAATGATGAGGGCACAGAGTCATTAAGTCCTCCTTCTCAATGGCAAGAACGAAAGTCAGAATCCTTCTTTAAGCATCACAATTAAATAAGCCAAAAGAAAAAAGAAGTGTACCCTTCTTCAAGGATTTCAAACTCAAGCGTAGCTTTGTCGGTCTCTATTTCACATAGTATATCGCCCGGTGCTATCTGCCAAGATTGGTACCAAATTTCCAGAAATCAGAGCAAAGGATTGAAATCAACTAATTATCCCCAAAATGTCCAGAAAAAATTGTGTACGACAAACATATCCAGGTTATATCACTGTATAAATAAAAGTTCCCATCAACTTGGAAATATAACTCACAGCGTCCCCTTCCTTCTTCCTCCATTTTGCTATGTTACCCTGAGTCTGCACAACAAGCAAACACAACGTTTACCACTTTTTCAAGAGAAGAAAATCAAACAATAAATTCTGAGAGTAGTATTCCATGTGACATTATTTTCAACATCATACCATTGTAGGAGACAACGCCGGCATTCCAATAACTGCATGTGGTGGAAGCTCTGCAGCAACAGATGGGTTAGTGATGAATTCTGAGCTGAAGAGCAAAGCTGAGTTAAGACAATACACTCATGATTGCCAGTGATATCCAAACCCAAAACCAGCACAATCCAACAAAAATCCCAGCGCAAACTATTTCGTAAAGATCTAATTGAAACAAAACAAGGCACACTAAGCGTGGCACTCTGGCCCTCTTCCCGCACAATCATAACAAGTTGTAAACACAACTATTAACTTATAAACCCTAATGACAACGCCCGCACAGCTACAAGTATTCGCTACATCTATGGTCAACGATCATTTTTTGGCCTGAATAACTATTTGGAGATGGAAAAACTCATCTCCACAATAGACAGAAAGATTCTACGAGCTTGGACTACATTAAGTTCAATAATCACAGTTGAGCAAGCTAACCGCTCTCAACAGCCAGCGAGTTTCTAGTAAACCGCAGATGAAATAAGTACAGACAACGCAAGTGGAAAATAGCAAAGACAGAAAGTACCTGAAGATGAGAAATGCCGGACTCCTATCCGCAACTGCAAAATGGCAGACAAAATAAAAAAGCTGACATTGCAGAATCAGTGAGATCATAGTAAACTGCAAACTAACCTTGAGCTTCAAAGAACTCTCATCTACGCGGGCAAAAACAGATGACGAAGCAGGCCTAACAGCATAGAATGACCGTTAAATGATAATTAACTGTGCAGGCACTGCTTACTCTATCAAACTCTACATGATTGATCAATAAAATTAACCAAACAGAAAAGTAAACGGACACAGACCTTAACAAAGATCCGTTAGAATCCACAAACGAGTTTCGCGCACCGGAATAACTGCATCAATTCGTTCACGGAAACGGAAAAGTTACAGTCGACCAAATGTACATGGTTAGTAACATTAACCAAGTCAAATAAACTCCGTATTTTCTTAAAATCACAACAGTTCAAATAGTCCTCTAGCAAGTTTGAAAAGCAGAGAGCAAATTCACACACGCAATCATTTTAAACCGTTTCGATTATCTTTTGGCAACTAAATTTGGAAATGGAAGGACTGGTGGTTGCGCTATAGAAGGATGATCGGGAGAGAGAAAGTTACCGGCCGGCGGCGGCGGCGGCGGCGGCAGAGGAGAGGAATCGAGCTTTCAATAGAGAAGGAGCGTAGCGGGAGATCACCGGATGCCTAAGCCGCGAAAGCGCCATTCTCTGTGTGTATTCTCCTCGTTTTTTTCTACTGCTCTGCAGAGAAAGGAGGAAGAGCGTGAAATGTAGAGAATTTTGGCTCCTGTGTTGTTCTCCACTTTTTGTTTGATTATTTTTTTTTTTTTGGTTAATTTTGACTGGAAAGGAAAATAGCAAAATTCAGATCGCATACGGGAAGCTAACTCGCCAGTTCACCTACCTAATTAGTTTATTCCTTAAACCACATTTGGAGTTAAAAAAGAACAAAAACAACGAATTGTATTTGCATTTCGATAAATTGCATTCACCTCCCTCCTGTGTTTCGAAATAGCACTTTTACCCATTGAGCCTATGATCTTTCCGATGTAGCAAAAAGTGAGAGGCTTAAAAAGACCATTGGGCCTTAAAGGATCGTCGGCTTCTGTCATGCAAACTGCTAGAGACGGCCTCTTTCGTGTACATGGGCCTTAAGGATCATTGGGCTCGGACCTCAATCTGCCATTGGCGAAACTTCCATTGCGGGCCCATGAAAACACCTTTCGTCTCCAAGAAAACGACATAACAAAAAAAAGTAATCCTTTCCATGAACAAATCAAATTTATTATAAAAATAAAGATAAAGATATGTGATTGATAGTGACTTAGCAGAATAAATGATAGACTGAATTTAGATGAATAAGTAGGGAGATAAAAGACTGAATCCAGAATCCGCAATTTTGTTGCAGCTTGTGAGTTCCTTTTATAGATATAAAAAGATTCTTCCAAACAAAACATCCAAATAGCAAAGGAACAAAGTGGTGGCAGCCATACAATAATTTAGCCACCAATAATGACATTCATCATCCATCAATTATATAACACTCCCCTTGAATGTCATTATACTGGGATAGAATACGCTTTTGGAGTAACTGCCTCGTTAAAAACCTTACTAAGAAAAATCCAGTGGGATAAAAACTTGGTGAAGGGAAAAAGAGTGCAGTGCGTATTATACTCCCCCTCATTTTGGCCTCCCTTGATGTCTCGAAGTCGTCGTATGCCAATCTTCCTTATTAACTTCTCAAAAATAGAAGTAGGCAATGATTTTGTAAATAGGTCTGCCAAATTGTCACTTGAGCGAATCTGTTGAACACAAATAACACCATTCTTCTGAAGATCGTGGGTGAAAAAGAATTTTGGTGATATGTGCTTTGTCCAGTCGCCTTTGATGTATCCTTCCGTCAATTGGGCAATGCAGGCAGCATTATCTTCATAAATGATTGTTGGAACGTCTTTCCCACTATCCAATCCACAAGAATCTCGAATATGTTGTGTCATTGATCTTAGCCAAACACATTCTCGGCTGGCTTCATGTATGGCTATAATTTCTACATTATTTGAAGAAGTGGCAACAATACTTTGCTTTGTGGATCGCCACGATATAGCAGTTCCTCCATAAGTAAACAAATAGCCTGTTTGTGAATGAGCTTTATGTGGATCAGACAAATAACCTGGATCTGCATAACTAATTAGATCGGGTTTGGACCCGGACGAATAATATAATCCCAAATCCATTGTACCCCGAAGATATCGGAAAATTTGTTTTATCCCATTCTAGTGTCTGCGAGTTGGAGCAGAACTATATCTTGCTAATAAACTAACAGCAAAAGATATATCAGGCCTTGTATTAGTAGGAAGATACATTAAAGCCCTAATTGCACTGAGATATGGTACTTCCGGACCAAGAATCTCTTCATTATCTTCTTGAGGTCTAAAGATATCTTTCTTTTGATCAAGTGACCTCACAACCATCGGGGTACTTAATGGATGCGCTTTGTCCATATAAAATCTTTTCAAAACCTTCTCAGTATAATGTGTCTGATGGACAAAGATCCCATTTTCTAAATGTGCAATTTGAAGACCTAGATAGAGTTTCGTCTTTCCAAGGTCTTTCATCTCAAATTCTTTATTCAAACAATGCACGGCTTTGGAGACTTCTTCAGGTGTCCCAATAATATTTCAATCATCAACATAAACAGCAATGATGACATATTCACACATGGACCTTTTAATAAAAAGACATGGACATATGGAATCATTTTTGTAGCCTTCTTTAACCAAGTATTCACTGAGACGGTTATACCACATACGTCCAGATTGCTTCAAGCCATATAAAGATCTTTTTAATTTAATTGAGTATATATCCCGGGAATTAGTTACTTCGGGCAACTTGAGTCCTTCAGAGACTCTCATGTATATATCATGGCTTATAGGTCCATAGAGATAGGCTGTAACAACATCTATTAGACGCATTTCTAATTTTTCATGTATTACCAGACTAAATAGATATCGAAAAGTTATTGCATCCACCACAGGGGAGTATGTCTCTTCATAATCAATACCAGGTTGTTGGGTAAAACCTTGTGCAACAAGCCGTGCTTTATATCTCACTATTTTATTTTTCTCATTTCTTTTTCGCACAAATACCCATTTGTAACCGACCTGTTTTACACCATCAGGTGTTGGGACTACAGGCCCAAAAACTTCTCGCTTCATGAGTGAGTCTAACTCAGCCTTAATTGCGTCTTTCTATTGTGGCCAATCATTTCTATGCTGGCATTCATCAATTGACCTGGGCTCTTGATCTTCATTTCCTTCCATAGTATTTAGCGCTACATTATATGCAAAAATTCCGTCGACGGTTATTTCATGTCGATTCCATCTTGTCCCTGACACTGTATAATTGATTGAGATCTCATCATTTTCATTTATTTCAGGTACCTGAGTTACTCTGGAACATTATCATTTATGTCAGGATCCTCTTCTGGAGGATTTTCCTCTTCTTGAGGATTCTGAACCTCTGCAGGAGATTTTATTACCTCGTTAGGGCCAACTTGTATCATTGCTCCTTTTCTCTGTCAAGGATTTTTATCTTTGGAACCGAGTGGTCTGCCACGCATCTGGAGTGCTTTTGATTCATTTGCAATCTTTGGCTGTCCTTCGGGGACATCAATTCTAGCAGGAGCATTTACAGCTGGTACATGAGACTTGGTCACTCTATTGATATCAGTAAATGCGTCTGGCAATTGATTTGCTATATTTTGCAAATGAATTATCTTTTGAACTTCAAGTTCACACTGATTTGTTCGAGGATCAAGGCTTGATAATAATATAGCATTCCATTTAATATTTTTATCCAGCTGCTTATTCCCCCCCCCCCCTCCTGATGTTGGATAAACATTTTCATCAAAGTGACAATCAGCAAATCTTGCTGTAAATAAATCTCCAGTTGTTGGTTCCAAATATTTTATAATTGATGGAGATTCATATCCAACATATATTCCCAATCTTCTTAGAGGACCCATTTTTGTTCGCTGTGGTGGAGCGATTGGCTCATATACTACACAACCAAAGGTCCGAAGATGGGAGATATTAGGTTCGTGACCATGAACCAATTGAATTGGGGATAGTTTATGATAACTCGTTGGCTTGATGCGCACAAGTGCTGCTGCATGCAAAATAGCATGTCCCCAAACAGTAACTGGGAGTTTACACCTCATCAATAAAGGTCTCACAATTAATTGGAGGCGTTTAATCAACGATTCTGCTAGACCGTTTTGGGTATGAACATGAGCTATAGGATGTTCAACTACAATTCCAATTGACATACAATAGTCATTAAACGCCTTAGAGGTAAATTCAGCAGTATTATCAAGACGTACAGTCTTTATTGTATGATCAGAGAAGTGTGCCCGCAATTTGATCAATTGTGATAATAAGCGCGCAAATGCCAAATTGCGTGAGGACAATAGGCACACATGGGACCATCTAGTTGATGCATCAATTAAAACCATAAAATATCTAAATGGTCCACACGGTGGATGTATAGGTCCACAAATATCTCCCTGAATTCTTCCCAAAAATGTTGGTGATTCAGCCTTATCATATGAAGGTCGGATAATTAATTTTCCTTGTGAGCAAGCAGCACATGAAAATTCATTAGATTGAAAAATCTTCTTGTTTTTTAATGAATGACCAAATGAATTTTCAATAATCCTATGCATCATTATTGATCCGGGATGGCCCAACCGGTCATGCCAAATTCTTAACTCATTAGTCAGCTTCAGGCTACTGCCAGCTTCTGGCTGGGTATAATAACTTTCAATGACTCGAATATTTGTGTAGTATAATCCAGAAGATAATACAGGTAATTTTCCACAACTTGTTTATTACATGTAGTGGTAACTCTTGTAATGTAGAGATAAATAGGTTTCTTTGAGACTTTGAAGAGAACAAAGCATTTTCAATAATTATCTTTGTTCCCTTTGGTAGTAAAATCTAAGCTCTTCTGGAGCCTTCAATTATTTTCGTACTACCAGAGATTGTACTAACATATGCTTTTTCGAATTTCAAAGTAAGGAAATATTTCCGTTTATTAAATACGGAATGAGTAGTTGCACTGTCTGCTAGACAGATATCTGAGTCATTGTTCTTGGAACCATATAGTTGAATATCCATATCTTCATAAAAGAAAATGAAACATGCATAAGAAAAATAATATTGAACTGAAATTTATTCTAGATTAAAAGAAAATTTAGAACATTAATAGAAATACACACCAAATAAGAACATAAATATAAAATACAAAGAAATTGACAGTAGATTTATTCTTGCTTCATTTTATCGCTTGCTTCTCCTTGATAAGCAAGATAATCATCAATATCAACATATGAGTCGGACTGGAAGGTAGCATCTTGGTCATCATCTTGAACAAGATTTGTTTCAACAGCTTTAATTTTTGTTTTCAAAGATGATTGATAAAGTTCCACCAAGTGCTTTGTTGTACGGCATGTCCGTGACCATTGACCTGTCATGCCACACCGATAGCAAGTTGTCTCAGGATTTTTCTTGTCTTGATGTTTGCCATCATTCACATGTTTTCCTTTGTTCTTGCTATTTTTATAAATATTACGGTCACGATTATTAAAGTGGTTCCTTCCACGTCCCCGGCCACGACCATGTCTACGGCCATGATAAAATGTACTGCTGCATTCGCTTCTGGAAATGGAGCAGAAGCAGTGGGGCGAGACTCATGATTTTTCATCAATAGCTCATTATTTTGTTCCGCGACCAGGAGGCAAGAAATTAAATTAGAATATTTTGTGAAGCCTTTTTCACGATATTGCTGCTGCAGGAGCACATTGGATGCATGAAAAGTAGAGAATATTTTTTCTAACATATCAACATCAGTAATATCTTCTCCACACAATTTTAACTAAGAGCTGATCCGAAACACAGCTGAATTATAATCATGCACAGATTTAAAATCTTGCAGCCTCAGGTGCATCCACTCGTAACGAGCTTTTGGGAGTATGACCATCTTCAGGTGATCATTGAGACGCCCCGACCCGTATTTACCGTACACAGTAAACACGTGCCGGAACTGTGACAACCCAACCCAAAATGAAACCAGCATACAGTGTATACAATAAGAACACGGGCTCAACAGCCCAAAGTAAAATCAACAATAGAAACTCATCCGGCCCAATGGCCCAATAATAACAAAAGTATGCACAGCGGAAGACTTAAAGACTCACTAACACTGTATGCATAATAGATGCAACCTATGGATCCAAGCCCGTCCAAGGGATAACGCCGCAGCCTGTCTGGAATGCACCAAGCCTGTACAACAAACAACTCATCCTACGGGATGAAAGCCCGCAGGTGAGGGGTGAGTCCGAAGTGCTCACGACAATGGAAAGATGATCAATATGGACACTAAAAATTACTCAAGTCAAATAAAACAATCAAACCCAAAGACAAAACCCAAGAGACTCAAGTAAAATCCAATTACTCAATTTTATCTTTACGGGCCCCGTCACGGATAAGCTAGGGTCGTACCAGGTCATCAACCTGTTCCTGGTGCCAGATAAAAAAGAACCCAGGGATAGACATCCCAAAAAATAACAAACCGGGATATCGGCTTGAATGTTCGGACTCGGTTTTAACTTAACATTAAGTATAATTAGAATATCGACAGGAAACTTGGTTTCGGTTTCAATTTGAAATTAAGTATAGATAGTATATTGAATAAAGAGGTTAACATCATATGAAAGAGATTTATGGAAACAATAAAAATTGGATATAAGACAAGCCGTATAACGATTTCTAAACCGGCATCATGCATAATCATCTTTGTTTGCGCATTATAAGTGATTATTGTGTTCCTATATGTACAAATAGGGTATCGGGATTTGACCGGATAGCAATTTCAGAGACACACCAGGTGGTGATGGATAAACCTTGATATGTGCCCGTAATGCTGTGTGTGTATCCTTGTTGTTTGTGTATTTTTGTTGTTAGATTGATCTGTTGGAATAATTATTGACTGTTACCTGATTGCTGTGGAATTATTGATGCTGTTGTTGGATTGTGATAAACTTGTGTATATTGTGTTGGAAATAATGCTGAGCTGTTAAGTTTGAATAATTTGTATCATGAAATTGAGTTAAGAGATTGAGTCTGTGGAGTTAATCTGAGATACTAGAAATTGGGTAATTGATGAAAGAGTAATGGATTTGGACTGGAATTTGAGATGATGATTTATTTGTCACTTGGAAAGTAGTGGTACGACTAGATGGTTAGAGATTAGTTCTGTGGTGTCATGGCCAGAGGGTTGGTTGGTTGGGGTGTTGACCCCGGATTTGAGATATTGGGATGTTGATCCCGGATTTTTGATATTGGGATGTTGATCCCGGATTTGAGATATTGGGATGTTGATCCCGGATTTGAGATATGGGGATGTTGATCCCGGATTGTGGTGGGGCCTGGCATCCAGAATTAGTTAATAACCAGGTACGACCCTAGCTTGTCCAGTGACGGGGCCCGGAAGATAAAATTGGTAATAAAAATTAATAAGTATTCTTTGGGTCTT
>JAKUCV010000015.1:23975-39980 GCA_028386065.3 Turnera subulata | reverse complement strand
TCGATGTTCATGGCTCGGAAGACATAAATATGATTGAAATAAAATCAAATTGATGCATGAGTAAAAGTGATTTTGTTTGAGCCAATAACTTAGAGACATTGAATGTTTAACCTTGTACAAAATTGAGTTCCTAACTCTTCTTTTTCTTCTTGCTTGATCTTGTCACATCCATTCTTGAACTCTTTGATGTCATAAGGCTGTGCTCCATAATAATGATCATCTTAATAGAATGTTGATTTGTCATTATCAAAACCTAAATGAGATAAAGAGATGTTAGCAAAACATTATTTTCAACAATTCCCCCCTTTTTGCTAATGACAAACAAGTTGAAGTATGTGCTTATTAGTTCCCCCTATGTTTTAGCCATGATACCATTTAAGTTGAACTTTTTGAACTTGGTGTGCACATACATATTAAGTTGTTTTCCCCCTTTTGGCATTAGCAAAAAGAAATTGAAAAGACAAAAACAAGCTCTTATTCAAATAAAAGAACATGAAAGATAACATAAGAGAAAAAAAATAGAAATAGGGGTGTTAGTTCCCATCATCATCATCGTCATCTTCTTCATTTTCGGCAGCAACGTCTTCTGCTTCATTCGCCGCGTCCATGTCCATAGGATCACCGGCCACAGTAGGATCATATGGCTCATCATCATCTTCTCCCTCAGCTCCGAAATCTTAGCCCTCAAATGTTGTATGATAGGGTGGAGGTTGATAGTGGACTCTATCAAAGTAGGACCGAAGAGCATGCCCTTGGCGTTGAACTTCAAAGTCAATGCGATCAATGGACCGTCCCATGCTATTAACACTCTTTTGAAGATGGGTAAGAGAAGCTTCAATCGATTCAAGAGTGACGACAGAAGCTTGAGGAGTCGGTTCGGGACGAGTTGGTGCTGCCGAACTCTCACCCGAGGGAATCCTGGGTGCTTGCTCGGGTCTACCAGTTCGGAAGGTGTCATCACTAATTGCCCACGTCTTGGTATGAGAGACTTGGGGACCTTCCCGAGCATCAATGCCGTCCTGCAGGAGAATGTCCAACACCATGATGGGATAGGGCAGAGGATGATGGGTGGATTGAGACGGATAGTCGGTCATGTGCATAAGCACAAAACATGCCCAATTAATCGGAGCATGATGGAGAATTGCATGGAGTATCTTCACATCCTCAATAGATAGGAGGTATGATTTCCAGGTCGTGGCTTGATCACCCGGGTGATAAGATAAAACAGAACACGATTCTCCGGAGGAAGAGAATGAATTGTTGGTCTTTTGGAATGGGCGGTACGGACAACCTCCGTGAAACTGAGTGCTTGCAAAAGAGGAGCTTCATGGGTCGTGATGAAATGAGGACCGCCATAAGAGGCAATATCCTCACCCTGAAATGGTAAGCCGGAAACAGCCCCGAATTGCTCGAGAGTCAAAGAGATAGCAATTCCATTCACTTGAGCTGTTCATACGTCACCATCGCGATTGAGGGTGGAGTAGAAGGCTTTGGTAAAATCGGCACTATAGTGATTGCTTCGGTTGGTTACGAATTCCCACAATCCAGATGCTCGAAGGTGCTCTTCAAGCCTTGTGTAGTTCTTCTCCCTCGGATACGAGACCGGAAGATACCGGGGAGGAAAAATTTGACGAGTGTGAAAGAGTGATTGATAGAGTGTGAGTTGTGCACGTGAAGTGAACCAAACAACGGATTGGTCATCCAAAGGTATTTTAGAAGAAGAGGAAGAAGGACCTCCTCTTTTGGAGGGTTGCCTCACAGGCGTTTTGCCATGTCTGCCCATAGTATAAGTGTTGAATCAGGGAGTGTAGAGGTGAAGATAGGAAGGATATGGAGTAGAGAATGCAAGAAGAAGACTTGGATAGATTGTGGAGAAGTGTGGAAATGTAAAGGAATAGATTGTATAAAGAAGGCAGCAAAAAAAATAGTTGTTGGGAGCAGGTAACGGCTAGTAATGGCTATAAACGACTAGAAAGGGTTTGAAGACAACGGTCAGAAATCTCCCAATGGCTATATTTTTTTGAAAATCTGCAGCTGAACATCGATATCCAAGATCGTAACATCGATGTTCTATACTGTTTGGTTGATTCTGTGAACGTCTAACGGCTATTTTTGTTTAAAATCCGCAGCTGAACATCGATGTTCACCATTGGAACATCGATGTTATTTGCTCTCGGGTCCGAGGTTTGGAAACACTGGGAAAAAGAGGACATCGATGTCATTATTCAGGACATCGATGTTATGTGCTCTCGGGTCCATGCTGTGGGACGTTTAAGCAAATCGGACATCGATGTTCGGATTTGGGACATCGATGTTGTATGCCCTCGGTGGTGTGAAACATCGATGTTGAAAAATATGGAAGGAAAAGAATACTTACTGAACATCGATGTTCCGATACAAAACATCGATGTTGTATGGGTTTTACATGTTTTGTCCAACTTGTGGTTCTTCCGGTTCCCCCTGTCTTTTGGCCTTGGTGAAGGGTACCTGCAAAACTTAATTAGACGAGCCTCGGGTGCTCAAGTTAGCAAAGATAATACACTAGTTTGAGAAAGGTGAAACATGGGTGACAAATTTAAGGATAGTAAGGTGGCCTCTGCCCCCAAGAATTATTGTCTTGGATTTCTATCCTCCTGGGAAGAGAGGGTATCTCCTTGTCGTAAGTACACCAGGCTCGAGAAAATGTCTTGTCAGTTGGACTTTGGGTGCCTCTGATGCCCAATTAATTAGACTGTAAGTTCCGTGATGAATCAATAATGCAGTTTAGGCCACGATTTTCAACAAAGCAGACGCTTGATTATCAGAGAAATTGGATGTGAGCAATAAATGAATTTGCAAGTGTCGTAAAAAGGAGATTCTTGAAAACCGAAGCGGTTTGGAGGGGCCTTTCTCGGAACATTAGTCATGATACTCCAAAGATAGGTAGGGGTCACTTCCTGAACACTGCTGGTTACTTCAGAAATTTGTAGGGGTCACCTTTTGAGAGAAGAAGCAATATAATTATGTTTCTATAAATAGACATACGTTAGAGCTTATTAAACACAGAAATTTTATAATCCAATTTCAGAAAGAGAATTAGCAAAAATATCAAAAGCAAAAATGCCTTCCCCTTCCACTGTCTTTTTTGTTGAGGGTGCTAGCGTAGGTAGGAGAAATCGATTGGCTTTCAGCATCATAAATGAGCAACAAGGGCCATTGCCAGAGGAACTAGCAAGAATTCCTCGTCTTGTCTTCGTAGACGAGATTTATTCGTCCCGATTCTTTGTCACCCCTATGGAAGAGACCATCTTCCTGGAACATCAACAATCCTTGCGAACTTCCTACTACGGTACGGCTAATTCCACCATGTTCTTTATCTCTGACAGGTTTCAGGAGCTTCAGTTGGAACCATCCTACCAGACTTTGAACGAGAGCAGTTATTACCAGATTACAATGACAGCTCAGAGCATTCCTCGAGTAGCTGGAGTAGCACCCACTTGGCCAAAGGTTCGCCTTTTGGTGTGGAACTGCAGGGGCATCACAGCACGTTCCCAAGATTTTGTTCGAATCCTACGAGACCTGAAGAACCAATATAAACCAAATATGGTTCTGCTTACCGAGACTCAATGGCAGCAAACCGGAAACCACGGAGTTATTCCTCTTCGCTTTCCACCAACACATCGGTTCGAGCTTCCTGGCCAGAACAACTCGGGGGGAATGTGGTTTGCTTGGAATCATAGCATTAGGGTTAATATAGTTAATACTCCTAATGGCTTCACTGTAACTGCTGTCCCAAATCGTTAAGAGCTAGATTATGATAAGTTTTTTTTTTTTATTGTATGTGTGATTGTAATGTAATATAAACAATGTAAGCGTGTGTGTGTGATTGTAAGCGTGATTGTATAAAATCAATAAAATCTTGTGTGTTTGTGTTAATTCTGCATGTATCAAAGCAAAATTTAATTGGTTTAGAGAACTTACCTGAACATCGATATTGTGATACTCAACATCGATGTTGTGATCATGTTGCCAAAATTCTGGATTAGCCTTCAGTTCTACTTTGTTCCCCCTATCATTTTGCCTAATTGGCCTTCATAATATGAGTTCTTCAAGGAGGGTTGCACATGCCCAAATCCAGCCTTATTTTTGTGAATTGATCTTCTTTCAAAGGCTTGGTGAAGATATCTGCAAGTTGTCCATCGGTCTTGACAAAATCAAGTGTTATATCTTTCTTTTGCACATGATCACGAATAAAATGATGTCTAATCTCTATATGCTTTGTTCGTGAATGCTGGATAGGATTCTTAGTGAGATTGATGGCACTAGTACTATCACAGTAAATAGGAATAGATTCAAACTTCAAGCCATAGTCTTCAAGAGTATGTTTCATCCACAAAACTTGAGCACAACAGGAACCTGCAGCTATATATTCCGCTTCGGTAGTAGAAGTAGCTACAGAATTTTGCTTTTTGCTAGACCATGAGACTAATGCTTGACCAAGAAATTGACATGTACCACTAGTACTCTTTCTATCTAAGGTACTCCCGGCAAAATCCGCATCGGAATAACTAGTGAGAGTAAATGAACTCACTTTGGGATACCAAAGACCAAGGTTGGGAGTCCCTTTAAGATATTTAAAAATGCGTTTAATAGCACGTAAATGAGACTCTTTTGGACAAGCTTGAAATCGTGCACATAGACAAACACTAAACATGATGTCCGGTCTAGTAGCCGTTAGGTAAAGTAAACTTCCGATCATACCTCTATATAGCTTGATATCAACATCTTTACCTTCTTCATCCTTGTCAAGCTTAGTGGTAGTGCTCATGGGTGTTGTGCTAATCTTAGCACCATCCATCCCAAATCTTTTGAGTAACTCCTTTGTATACTTGGCTTGATTAATGAAAATACCTCCTTCAAGTTGTTTTACTTGAAATCCAAGGAAATAAGTTAACTCCCCCATGGAGCTCATCTCAAATTCATTTTGCATGGACTTTTCAAATTCCTTACACAAAAGCTCATTAGTAGCACCAAAAAGAATATCATCCACATATATTTGAACAATGAGTAATTCATGCACATGAGATTTGACAAACAAAGTTGTATCAACCTTTCCTCTTGTAAAACCACTAGAAACAAGGAAGTTACTTAGCCTTTCATACCAAGCTCTTGGAGCTTGTTTCAAACCGTAGAGTGCCTTTTTGAGTTTAAACACATGTTGAGGAAATTCATGATTTTCAAAACCAGGGGGTTGCTCAACATACACTTCCTCCATGATATAGCCATTTAAGAATGCACTCTTGACATCCATTTGAAACAATTTAAACGCTTTATAAGATGCATATGCAAGAAGCATGCGAATAGATTCTAATCTAGCAACCGGAGCAAATGTTTCATCAAAATCAATACCTTCTTCTTGATTATATCCTTGAGCAACAAGTCTAGCTTTGTTTCTTACAACAATGCCATTTTCATCCAACTTATTCCTAAAGACCCATTTAGTACCAATAACGGGATGATCATTAGGTCTAGGAACAAGATTCCAAACTTGACTTCTCTCAAATTGATTTAACTCCTCTTGCATAGCAATAACCCAACTTTCATCATTAATAGCATCTTTAATATTTTTAGGCTCAACTTGTGATAAGAATGCAATATGACCATTTAAATTATGTAATGATGATCTAGTAACTACCCCTTTTGTAGGATCCCCAAGAATTGCAGTAGGAGAATGTCCTCTTGGTACCTTAATTTCCACATTACCTTGTCCTTCGATAGTTTCCTTTTCCTTCTCTTGTACATCAAAGGTTTGAGAGGAAGAAGCATCATTATTTTTGGATTCACTTGTATTTGTTGGTGAAGGTCTATGTGTCAAATCTATTATATCATCATCTCTATCACCATTTAAATCAACTTCGTCAAATACAACATGCATGGATTCTTCAACAAGAAGAGTCCTTTTGTTATAAACACGATAGGCTTTACTAGTGAT
Source organism: Turnera subulata (assembly GCA_028386065.3). Lineage (NCBI taxonomy): Eukaryota > Viridiplantae > Streptophyta > Magnoliopsida > Malpighiales > Passifloraceae > Turnera > Turnera subulata. Next base: position 34,009 of record JAKUCV010000015.1, on the reverse strand, counting down.
AGAGTAACCGAGAAATATACCTTCATCCGACTTAGCATCAAACTTACCAAGATTGTCCTTGGTATTGAGAATGTAGCATTTGGATCCAAACACCTTAAAGTAATCAATATTGGGTTTTCTACCATACCATAGTTCATAAGGTGTTTTCTTAAGGATAGGCCTTAAGGAAACTCTATTTAGCACATAACACGCGGTATTAACCGCTTCGGCCCAAAAGTATGAAGGTATATCATTTTCATTTATCATAGTGCGTGCCATTTCTTGCAATGTTCGATTTCTTCTCTCAACAACCCCATTTTGTTTAGGTGTTCTAGGAGTAGAAAAGGTGTGTTTAATGCCACATTGTTCACAATAATGGTCAAACAACAGATTATCAAACTCACCACCATGGTCACTTCTAATTTTAGAAATCTTATAACCTTTTTCATTTTGTAAATGTCTAACAAGGCATCCAAACTCATACAAAGCATGATCTTTACTGGCAAGAAATATAACCCATGAAAATCTAGTGTGATCATCAACAATAACAAAAGCATAATTCATACCACCAAGACTAGTTGTCCTCATAGGACCAAAAAGATCAAGATGCAAGAGTTCAAGAGGTCTAGAAGTTGTTACCGTATTCTTGGCTTTGAAAGAGCTTTTAACTTGCTTTCCAAGTTGACAAGCTCTACATACTCCATCTTTTTCAAATTTGAGCTTTGGTAGACCCTTAACAAGGTCCTTCTTGGATAGTTTTGATATTAATTCCAAATTGACATGTCCAAGTCTTCTATGCCATAAAATAGGTGTTTCCATCTTTGCACTAAAACACTTAATATCATTGTTAGCAACTTCTTTTAGATTGATCGAGTAAAGATTTCCAATTCTTTTTCCAACAAAAAGTAGGTGATCATCAATACATCTAGTAACCATGCATTTAGTAGATTCAAAGGTAACTCTATATCCCTTATCACATAGTTGACTTATACTCAAGAGATTGAACTTTAAGTTATCAACAAGAAGAACATGCTCAATTGTAGGATTAGAACCAATATCACCAATACCAAGTATTTTACCCTTAGAGCTATCACCAAAGGTTACTTTACCTTTACCTTTACCTTTCAATGATGAGAACTTTGATTGATCACCCGTCATATGGCGTGAACATCCACTATCAAGTACCCACTCATCTTTGTCATCCTACAAAAATAAACAAGATTTAGGTACCCAATCAATCTAGGGTCCTTGAATGTTAGCTCTAGTACCTTTAGGTACCCAAACATATCTTACATGTGAATTCTTTCTCATGAACATGCAAGTACGAATTCCATGACCATGTTTACCACAATTATAGCATGTGATGGAAGGAATATAAGAATGATCACGAGCACTATCCTGGTATGATTGTTGCCTTCCACCATAGGTATGTAACTTAGCATAGTTATGAGATGATCTAGCTCTATATATTTGTGCTTTTGAATTGTAACCATAAGATTTTGCATTGTATGCAAACGATCTAGCATGTGGCGTAATATCATTGGTTTGTGTTCTAGTATTATAAGTATATGAACTTCTACCAAGTGTGCTTGGTTTAGTGTTATAAGATCTTCCATTTTCAGCATTGTGTACATGTGGTCTTCTACTATTGGCATACAATCTAGCATAATGGGATCTACTATTACTTACATATGGTCTTGCTTTTTGAGCATTTGACCTTCTATGATGAGTATGTGATCTTGGGTTATGAATATGTGATTTATTATGTTGAGTAGAAGATGAAGCACTATGTACATGTGTTTTAGCATTTTGCACAATGGGTTTCACCTCATATGACATATTGGATGCTCCTAATCCTTCCTTTTGTGTTGAATTTCTTTGTTGTCCTAAAAGGAGATTAAGACTATCTCTTCCCTTTGTAAATTTTTCTAAGGTTTTCTCTAAATCCTCAACTTGAGATTTAAGAGACTCATTCTCTTTTCCCAACACAACACAAGCACATACATTAGAAGATATTGTTTCATTTAGTTCATTGTAAGACACATCAAGGGTATGCATTTCTTCTTTAAGAGTTATGAGTTGCTTTTTATAAGTTTGATTCATTTTCAGTGACTTCTCAAGTTCTTCATGCAAGTTAATGAACGCATCATGTAATTCTTCAAATGTAAAGTCATTAGAGGAATCTTTTACCTCATCATCTTCAAGAGCCATGAAGCATATATGTGCATCTTCATCACTATCCGAGTCACTTGATGATGTGTCATCTTCATCCCATGCCACCATGATTTTCTTTCCTGTGCTTTTTGAAGAATCAATTCTTGCTTTCTTTTTGTATGGACACTCTGATTTAATATGACCGGGTTTGTTGCATTTGTAGCAAACAACCGGATTTTTCTTTGTATCTTCATATTTAGAGGTGCTCTTCATATTCCTCCCTTTTTGCAATCTCTTCTTCTTGAGGAACTTCATGAACTTCCTTGTGACTAGAGCCATATCATCATCTCTGTCACTTGCATCCTCTTTGGAATCCTGAATCTTCAAGGCAAGGTCTTTCTTCTTTTCTACTTTGCCTTCAAACTTCATTCCATAAGCTATCAAAGAACCTATTAGCTCATTGTAGGATAGAACATTAAGATCTTTTGCCTCTTCAATAGCTGTGACTTTGGATTCCCATTCCTTACTCAAGGATCTTAACACTTTAGTAACTTTCTCCTTATCACTTATGGTCTTGCCTAGGCTCACAAGGTTATTACATAAAGTTGAAAACCTAGTACTCATATCATAGATGGACTCATTAGGTTTCATTGTAAAAAGCTCATATTCTCTCATAAGCCTATTGGTCTTGGATTCTTTTACTTGGTTTGTTCCCTCATGAGTTGTACATAGGAGTGTCCAAATTTCATGAGCACTCTTGCAAATCCTAATTCTCTCAAATTCTTCTTTACTTAAGGCACATAGTAAAGAGTTTCTAGCTGTGGCATCTAGAGTCCCTTTCTTCTTCTCATTTTCACTCCAATCACTCAAAGGTTTAGGTGGCCTACTCCAACCACTCTCAACAATTTCCCAAATTTCTAAGCCTTGACCCTCTAGAAACATTTGCATTCTAACTTTCCAATAGTCAAAGTTTATACCGTCAAAGAAAGGAGCTTTGTGAATATTATACCCCTCAAAAGCCATGATCTTTACTCAAGGAGTTTAATCCTAAACAAAGAGACCTTGCTCCGCTACCAATTGTAAGCCCAAACAAGCTAAGAGGGGGGGTGAATTAGCGATTAAGAACTAATTAAAACTTTAAACAATAATAATTGCGGAATTAAAAAGGAGAGAAAGGCAAACCGATTTATACTGGTTCACACACACACAACCCGTGTGGCTAATCCAGTCCTCCGAGAGACTCTCTCGAAGATTCCACTATCACCGTTAAGCTTCCGGGTGCTTAACAAACCGTTTACAACTCCTGCTTGAAGATTCAACACTTCAAGACTTTTCCCACAGAAAGAAGACCCTCTTCCTATGAATTCACTACAAGGGAATAATCCTCCCTCAAGGTGTGTGATTACAATTGAGTCACTCAAAGCAAAAACTCTCTTCAAGAGTAGGTATGAGTACACAAAGTAAGCTCTATAAGGCAACTCTCAATTCTCAATGATATTGGCTCATAAATGATATGTATGTATAACAATGAATGCTTGAAATTGTAGAGAGTCAATTCATAGTAAACAGAGGTGTAAATGCTCTATTTATATGTCTAAAACTTATATGACCGTTGGGGAAACAAATCTAAACATCTTTAGACAAATTGTCATGGGAAGGTGAAAAGTGTGTCTGCCCATGACGGCTGAACATCGATGTTCCAATCCAGGACATCGATGTTCTGGCCTTGAATATGCATTATAGGTCCAACGGTCATATAGACATCGATGTTGTAAAGGTGAACATCGATGTCCTGGCCAGTGAATATGAATTATTGAGCTAACAGTCACTAGAACATCGATGTTCTCAAAATGGACATCGATGTTGGCCAAAACATTGTCCAAGACCCGAGACCAAATAACATCGATGTTCCATATCTGAACATCGATGTTTTGGACATTCCCAAAACAGTCTTAAAACCAGATTCAATAGGACATCGATGTTATGAAGTAGGACATCGATGTTCAAACTCTTCAAAGCCATTTTTAAGCATAACGGTCATGAGGACATCGATGTTCAGAAAATGGACATCGATGTTATAAACTACTGCCTATTTTTGGAAAAAATTATTTTAGTGCAGGACATCGATGTTCCAATATTGGACATCAATGTTCAAAGCTTAGAAACCTTCTCGAAAGCTTGGTTTCAAGGCAGGACATCGATGTTCAAAATCGGGACATCGATGTTCATGGCTCGGAAGACATAAATATGATTGAAATAAAATCAAATTGATGCATGAGTAAAAGTGATTTTATTTGAGCCAATAACTTAAAGACATTGAATGTTTAACCTTGTACAAAATTGAGTTCCTAACTCTTCTTTTTCTTCTTGCTTGATCTTGTCACATCCATTCTTGAACTCTTTGATGTCATAAGGCTTTGCTCCATAATAATGATCATCTTAATACAAGGTTGATTTGTCATTATCAAAACCTAAATGAGATAAAGAGATGTTAGCAAAACATTATTTTCAACACTACTTACCGTAATATAATTTTCTAGGAAAAATATTCATACGTATATTATTTTTAGAAACATATCCATAGTGTATATACTAAAGCTATAATAATTTTTTATATATAAATAAGAGATATAAACCATGTCACAATTACCTTATTTTCTTAGAAATAATAATGTGTCAAAAATAATTATTCCACTTAAAATCATATAGCATTTATTTCCTTTCCAGAAAATATAATCGTATAATTAATTTTTCTAGAAAATATATTTTCATCATTATTTCTCTTTTTTTTATGGAATGGGCCCAAGGGTTAAGCCCAAATCCAAACCCCAAGGCCCAACTGGTTCAGCCCATGCCCAGGCCAAACCCAGCCCACTAACACAGCCCGCGACCCAAACCAACCCTCAAGCCAACTCGCGGGTCAAACCGACCCGTGACCCATCCTAACCGGGTCCTCTTCAACCAACAACTCAGCTCACCTCTGCGGGCTTAACGGCGGACGATGCAACGGAAAGAGGCGGGGCGGCGGCGTTGAGGCGGGCGACGAGGCGGCAGAACACGCGGGCGGTGACGCAGCTGAAGGGGGAGGCGGATCCGAGTCGGGTCTTCCTCGTCCAAGGTCGGTGGCGGCGTCTTGCAGCGGTGACAGGGGCGGCACGGCGAGCGAGGTGGCAAGGAGAGGCGCGGCGGCATCATGTGCAGACAAGGAGGCGTCGGTGGTGAGCTCCTGTTCGTGGCCGGCGGTTGTACCATGAAGGGGCGACGGCGTGAGGAAGGAGGGCGTCGTCGGAGCAGTAGCAACAAGGGAGGAGCGGCGGCTGGCTGCTGTCGAACGAGGCAAAGGTGAGGCGACGGTGTGACCTGCTGTGGCGGCGGCTATGACGCAGGTGGCGGTCGTCTCGGCCGTTGCTGCAGCGGGGAAGGAAGGAGGAGAAGAGTTGATGGTGGTAGTGGTGGCGGTTGTGTGGCTCGGTGGTGTTCACGGGTTTGGCTCGGTAATGGTGGTGTGTGGTGTTGCTTGAGTTTTGTGTTTAAGTTTTCAGAGTGCAGAGTGAAGCAGGGTAAGCACGGGAAAAAGAAAAGAATCACAGGTTACACAGGGACGTCACGGGAGCACAGGTAAGAGGCGGCTGCGTGACTCAATCATGCAGTCGTGTCCAGACCGGACCAGAAAACAACTGATACACCCACTTAGTTATTTTCCGGTGTGATTTTCCGAAGATTCTGGGACCCAAAAAATACCAACTTAGGCCCGAAAAATCCACGGAAAAATCCCGAGCGCGGGAAAAGTCTCGGTTTCGAAAAACGACGCCCGATTTACCTTGAATTAATTACCCAAGATTAATTCATTCGGTAAATCGCTATAAAAAGACTTTTACAGTCCCGATAAGAATCTAAATTTTTACCCGGGCTGTTACAATTGCCCTTGGCCTAGTAATTCTCGCCACTCTACACCTTCGCCTTGGTGAGCTTTCGCGGCCTTAAACTTTATTGATCAACCACCAAGCTACTGGGCCCTTGTGGATTGTACAGTTGTGGCTTTAAGCATCTTTTCCTAATTTCTGCACGTTCCTCGCTGTCCATGCATTGCTCGTAGAACCTAAATAGCTGCATAGAAAAATTCATTTTGGTGATCATTTTACCTTTCCTTTTATCGAGACAATTTGTTTCTTCTATTCTTCTTCTTATAGCCTTCATCGTGTTTGGGACCTAGAGTGGAGAATTGATTACATGTATGGAAACCTTTAGTGGCTAGAGGAAATGGGCAAAGTTGGGACACACAAAGATATATAGAGGAGTGCTCTCGCAGTGCAAGATTTTTTGTGCTACTTTGAGCCCAATCATCTATCCTACGGGGTTTGGACCTTATAACCTTTAGTAATTTTCCCTATAGTAAGGGTTTTCCCTTCAGTATTGACTCCTCTCCTCTTCTTTGAGGAAAGAATTTCCTCGAAGAGGCGAGTTTATACTACTTCCATAGCTTTGGGGTGGCAAGGACCCTCTTCTTGGCTTTATCGCAACATCGCAATGTTATCCCAATTCCCTCAACCCGGCATCAACAATTTAATTCTGAATTCATCAACTGGTGGGAATAGTTAGAGCCTCCATCTTCCATTTGACGTCTGAAATGAGGGATGTCAATTTCCATAGAGTTGTAGATTTTTCTTTACTTCCCTGTTCTTGACTCATTCCATTGTCATTTACTGGTGGTTTCATTCATACGCTCTCTTTGACTTAACGCTCACCATTCGAAAAAGACATTCTCCTTTGGTTGAGGGCTCCTTTATAAGAGATGAAGAACCTCCTCTTCAACATTGTCAGATTTTAGGAGGATTTGAATCCTCTTAGGTATATCCTCCTTCTTTCTGTTTAGGTACACTTTCTAGACCATAGTTGATACAATTAAGGTCACGAGATTAGTCCTCAAAGAGAATTGTTTACAGTCCCTCTTCCTAGGTCACCAGAAGATACAACCTCAAGAGGAGACTTAATGGTTTTCCCTTCAGAGTATGTCTACTTCCACTAGCCATCTAACTCTACCTCGTCCTATTAAACCACCTACAATAGGTACATCAGCAATTATCGCGACCCGCTATATCGGGGCAAGTGGTGATAACGTAATGGACCATTTTGTGTAAGCTCTTATTAATGATGTGGACATTGATGTGGTTTATGCTTTTGCGGTAAATTCTTCTTGTCTAGCTATGTTAATATTTTGCAACGCAACTGATCTTTTCCTTATTCCATATTTTCACAAGACCTGGTGGAGTTAGGTGCCCGATTTTCATCAGATGTGGCTCCAATCGTTCCTCCTTCCTTAGAGCTTTAAAAACACAACAAGTGATCGCTACACTTTTTGACTTTCTCGATTTCTAGCCTCGCTCCTTGCTTTCTTAAAAAAAGAAGAAGAGAAGTAATTCTTTTTCCTACAAAACCATGATGGCTCCCCTCCTCCGAACAATTTGGTAGTAATTCTCGCCGCTCTTCAACTTTTGGATTTGATTAGCGTGAAAGTTGAGGAATATTACACAATAACCTAATTCTTCAATCCCCGTATCGCGCAGTATAGACCACGAGTCAACAAGCTGGCATAGCAAGGATACACCTTAAGCGTGTGAAGGAATGAAAATTGAAACTATGTCATCGAGAGAATGGTGTTACAACCATTTTCGTATCTGTAGGCTTGGTTTCTTAATCGTCTATGTGGTTGGAAAAATGGGTTCATCTTTACTAGGATGTCAGGAGAGTGGCATCACAACCATTTTCGGTATTCTTAGGCTTATCTTCCACTAGGCTGTCGTGATAATGGCATCACAACCATTTTTGTATCCATAGGTTTTTCTTCAACTAGGTTGTCGGGAGAATAACATTACAACCATTTCTATATCTGTAGGTTTTTCTTCAACTAGGCTATCAGGAGAATGGCATCACAACCATTTCTGTATTCGTAGATTTTTCCTCAACTTGGCTTTTGGGAGAATGGCATCACAACCATTTCTATATCCGTAGGTTTATCTTCAATTAGGCTATCGAAAGAATGGCATCACAACCATTTTTGTACCCACAGGTTTATCTTCAACTAGGTTGTCTGAAGAATGGATCACAACTATTTTCGTACCCATATGTTTATCTTTAATTATTCTCTCAAGAGAATGGCATCACAACTATTTCGATATCTTTAGGCTTATTTTCTACTACTTCGTAAGAAGAAAGGAGTTCTAAATAGTAGATAATTGAATCTCGGCCTAGTCATCTAGGAAAGGGTATGCAAACCCTATCTTTTATCCCGGGGTGGAAAAGTGTAAGTCGTAGCTCGATTTTCAAAATATTAGACAAGTAATGTAACAACCCTAGTAAAATTTTGCATTTTTCCCAGGACTGTTAAAATTTTTATACAGTGATTTACCGAATGAAATGGATCTTGGGTAATTAATTCAAGGTAAATCGAGCATCGGATTCCGAAACTGACTCTTGCCCTACGTTCTGGATCTTTTTTCTACGGATTTTATGAACTAAAGTTGGTATTTTCAGAGTCCAAAAATCTTCAAAAAAGTTGGATTTAACCTCGAGGGAACAGACCAGAAATAAAGCTAAGGGGGTATATCAATTATTCGCTGGTTCGAACGATACTCACTCAATTATACAACACAGTAACTGAATAATTGAGGCAACTCAATTATGTAGGTCGGCGTCTGCCTTTCTCCTGTGCTACCAATGCCTTTTTTACTGAGCCACCCACTCTTACTTTTCCTTATTTGCCTGCTTCTTCGTTCTCCCTTCTATATAAACCATACCCCTTCTGCACTTGAGCACGCACATTCATCTCCTACAACCCAGTATACACATTTTTTTTTTTCTGCAAAACCTGCCAGTTCTTGCTCTTGTTCTCTGCAAACACAAACCTAGTGCAACACAAATAAAAAAAAAAGAAGAAAGAAAGAAAAAGAATGACAAACACACAACCCCAACCAAACCACGTTACCTCACCACCATTATCATCTTCAACCTCGAGCCACCACCACTACAACCACAGGCCACAACACCATCACCATCACTCCTCCCCACACTGTCGCCATGCCTCCTTCCTCCCATCTAAGTCTGCAGACGTTATCGCCATTACCAAGTTAAGGCGGAGTCAATTCGGTGACTCATTGGACATGGGCTGGCTTGACTTGTGTGCGCTAATTATCAGCCTATGAGTTAAATTGCTTGTGTAAAATATATACATATATACAGTAAACACGTGAATTTGGGTTGCATGTACCCATATTTACAACCTTCTAATATTGTGGTATATGTAACCTATATAAATAATAATAAAAGGGTATATATATATAAAAATATATATATATATATAAAATATATATATATATATATATATAGATATATAATGATATCATGATAGAAAAAAAAATTGCCGTCTTTAGAAAAAAAAATATATAATGATATATATACTCTGGAAAATTATATTATGGTAAATATTTTCTGGAAAATAATATTAATTATATGATGGAAAGAGTATTTTCAAAGTATAGATATACCGGGATAATATCCAATATAGGTATGCTATATTAATTTTTGAAAAAGTGACCATAATAATTAGTATTATTTTTGTATAAACCAGAGTAAATACTCGGATTAGATAGAGATACCATATACGACCTACAGTATTAGACTGTCATTTGCATATCATCTGAAGCGGCCCGACCCGTATTTACCGTACACAGTAAACACGTGCCGGAACTGTGACAACCCAACCATCAAACCTAGCATACAGTGTAAATAATGGAAAACTGGCTCAACAGCCCAAAATATAAAACTCGTATATCTGGCCCCTCGGCCCAACAATAAAATATCATAACTGGCCCAATGGCCCAACAATAACAAAATAGTGCACAGCG
>JAKUCV010000015.1:0-23783 GCA_028386065.3 Turnera subulata | reverse complement strand
GACACAGAAAATCAATACGGGGATAAACATCCCAAAAACCAAACAGAACACCGGGATAAACATCCCGAACCAAAACACAGCAAAAGCAACAATCGACAATGCACAATCATCAAAACATAATAACCGAGTAATATAGGCACATATTGAAGGAAATCCATCCTCACCTTGGCCGATTACTCAACTTCGGAAATAATGACCGGTCCGACGCCGGCTCCTCGGGAAACTGCCCGATATCCAAACCTATACACAAAATCATACATACACATAAATGCACATATTCGGTATACTATGATGCCCAAACTGCGAAATAACCCATCCCGGTTCTTATCTGTTATTATTTCCATTTATCGAAAATATTTAACCAAACGTGTATCCGAATATAATTTCGGTACCATACTTTAATTAAAAACTCTTTTTCAAAATATTTTCATAAAATAATTATAATTTTCCAAAATAATAATCATCATAATTTTTCCAGAAAATAATAACGTGTTTATAATTTTCAGAAAACATTTATATAGTATTTATCTTTTCTAATTATATATAGTAATAATATTTTCCAACACAAAATATAATTAACTTTAATTTCCAAAATACATATTCATATAGATATACCAAAATCATAATTTTCCAGACGAAATAATATACGTATAAATTTTCAGAAATTAATTTCAAGTTACATATATATTTTTTCCAATTAATAATAGTTTGCCAAAACATAATCTTAATTATTTATCCAAGTAAATATATTTATATTTTCCTGAAAATACTAGAATTAAATTGTTCATAATTTTCTCAAAATAACTATATAATTTTTTTCCAAAATTGAATTCCAGAATATTAATAAAAATATATATATATAATTTGTTTTTTTTTTAATAAACTGGTCGCAACCCGGATCCAACCCAGCGCGACCCGGACAGCACAGATGGGTCAACACTCGGATCTGCTCACCTCGACGACGGCGGCGGCGCGAGAGCGCGGGGGAAGGCGACCTCGAGGCGACTCGACCGGCGGTGGAAAGGCGGCGGAAGACTGACGGAAACGGGCGCAGGAGGCGGAGAAGTCGGATCCACGGGTCGCAGCTCGGGTCGACGGCGCGTGACGGGTCTACCGGCTGAGGAAAACGACGGGAGCGACGGCAAAAGGACGGCGACAGGGCGGCGAACTCCGTGGCGGCGGCGGTGTGTCGAGATCGGCCTCCGATCGCGTCGAGATGCACAGTAAATGGAGGAGCTGACAGTGAACAGTGTTCCTTCTTTTTTTTCCAGTTTTTTTCCTTCTTTTCTTTTTTCGTATTTCCTTTCTTTTTTTTCTCTATTTTTCTGATTTACTTCTTTTTTTCATTTCTTCTTTTTTTTCTATTTTTTTTCTTCTTCTCTCACTGTTTTCTCTTTTTTTCTGTATTTATTTATTTATTTATTTTTCTTTTTCTTCTCCTTTTTTTTTCTTTTTCCTCTAATTTTTTTTCTTTTCTCTCTTTTTTATCTTTCTCTTCTCTTCTCTTTTTTTCCTTCTTCTCCTCCACCGGCAGCCTTCCTTTTATAAACTGTAAATTCACTATTACTCTTGTGAATCAATAATATAATTTCATCTGTATTACGGGCGAATCCGATCCGGACCAGAAAATAACTGATACCTCCTTAGTTATTTTCCGATGTGATTTTTCCGAGAAATTCCGAAACCCGAAAAATACCAACTTAGTTCCGAAAAATCCACGGGAAAATCACGAGCGCGGGAAAACCCTCGGTTTCGAAAAACGACTCCCGATTTACCTTGAATTAATTACCCAAGATTAATTCAACAGTAAATCACGGTAAATAGACTTCTACAGTCCGATAAAAATCCAAAATTTTTACCTGGGCTGTTACATCATCTACCATGCATCTTACGTGCACATATTTATTATTTAATTTAGGAGCTGATAATGAGCACTTCAACGAGGAAGTGGATTTGGAACCCATAGAGGAATTCCAAAATTGATAACTGGCTAAGGTGAGGATAGATAACCCTTAGTATGTTCCCTATAATACTGTGTTGTTGTGATCTGTTGCTTGAATTGTTATGAATGAACTGTTATGCCTTGCTATACAACTGTTTTTATGATTCTGAGGAATATCCTATGACTTGTCTTTGTTGATGGTTTGAATCATGTGCCTAGTACTCTATGAACCCTATGAAAGTCTAGGAGTATTGTTGATGATAGACTGCTAGCAGAAGTCTTGGGTCTGTTAGTTGCGGTGTAAGTATCATTAATTGTGATACCAGTATAATGAGTTTTGTTATTCCCAGAGAAGTTGTGAGGCAGATAGCCTGCTCGGGAATTGTAGTTATGAATGTATACCGGAATAATAAAGATAAGTTGTGATAACATAATTTAGACACTTAGATGTCATGTGAAAAGTAGAGATACGGCTGGGTGGATAGCCGCCGATTGTATAAAATATACATTGTTTTATCGGGTTGCCACTTTATTACTAATTATCGAAAGATGTTAAGGGATTTCGCTCTTGTGATATAAAAGAGTAGCTTGCTAGCACCCGGATTATATTATTAAAAAAAAACTGATGGGGAGTACCCTGGGGTTAGGTAGCCTGGCTTCCAAGTACGACCAAAGCTTATCACGTGACAGGGCCCTAAGTAGTAAAACTAGTCAGTCTATTAGATGTCTATTTATTTATCTTGGAGTAGATCAACCAAGGGAACCTCTTGAGTCTTTAAGCAAGTGTGGTTTGTTGTTTGTGATTTTCTTAAGTATTATGGTTGCTTTCATACTGCTGTTTATCTATGATTTTATTTTCATACCGGTGAGCACTTGGGACTCACCCCTCGCCTGCATGGTTTCATCACGCAAGATGAGTTGCTCTTAGTACAAGTAAGATGTTCAACTAGTTGTTGCATCCACTCCACCAAACCATGGATCCATACCTCTGCTGCTTCTATTACATAAGACTTTCGCTGCTATGCTGTCACTTTGCTTTTGTTGATGTATCATACTTTATGTTGTTGTTGTGTGTTTGAAGTGTGCTATCTGTAATCACGCGTAATGGGTCTTGAAGTACTATTTCCGCATCCCTCTGACCAAATCCACCCACATTGGGATTACTCGTTAATGGTTGATCAAGTTTGACGGATTCGCCTTCGAAAACAAGAACAGGCTCCGAACTCGGGTGACAGATGCTTTCTAGAGTACTGTTGAACTTGGAACTCAGATATATAATTACTGCTTGTTGATGTAATAAGATTAGTTCTAACACGTATTTACTATGTATTCAATAAATACGGGTTGGGACGTTTCATTTTGGTAGTGGAGCAGACATGTAGTTAACCCATCAATTCATAGCATGACATGACCTTATTTAACGTGATCTAAATGGAGTAGATTGGGGAATGAAAATAAAAAATCCTAGGACATGATATGTTCCTATTGTGCAATCAATATCAATTCAAAAACTCGGGGCATGCCATACCCCTAATGTGTAAAAAACCATAACGTCTCCTAAAGAATTTCGGGGTATGGGCGTTTAATTCTAAACATGGGCATCTAAATCGAGGCATGGACATCTAAGCTGAACGTGGACTTCTAAGCCAAAAGATGGACATCTATGACATACACGGTCATCTAAGCCAAAATACGGGCATCTAAGCCAAACGTGAATTATTAGGGAATGCCCCTAGAGTTTTGTATGTAGAGTGTATGGGATATGATCTGCCCCTAGAGTTTTATATGTAGAGTGTATGGGGCAATCATGCCCCATGCACTCTACACATATAGAATGCCCTTAGTCAAAATAGAGTACAAACGCAATCATAGTGGTGGAGCATGACCATGCCCCTAAAATATCGATAATCAGGCCAAATCAACAATGTCGCCGGGCTTATTATATAGGCAAATTGTCAGTCTTTGCAAATGTCTTTGGACTTCCAACTCACACGAATACATGAGGATACCCCTAGTCCTAGTCTACGAGTTTGGTTTGATACAACAATAATACCGATCGTTGCTCAAAAGAAGAATGACGATATTGGGCCCAAAGTCCATGCAACAAATATATAGGTCTAATGCCTAATACAACAAGTTACATTGGGTGATGATATGAATATATATATAAAATATTTATACTCATTTAAATATAAATTTTAAAAATATGAAGGAAAATTACATTTAAATTTATCTTGATTTATCTAAGTTTCTAACACCTTCTCCTATATACTTTTGATATCACTTAATATACATACAATTCTTAAATTTCTTTGTTTCACAAAAAGAAAAAAGAAAAATCTTAAATTTCTTTAGTTGATGTAGAACATTGCTCTTTAGATTTTTTTTAGAGATCAACTTAGGGCATATGTATATATAGAAAGAGGTGGATAGGAAGAGACATATAACAAAAGAGAATTAATTTGGCACAGAATCACTATTCACTCATATCTTTTGGTATTCATTGAAACAAAACTCACACCCCTCATGTAGTAAAGAAAATATGAATTTTATTGATATGTAAGATTGAGTACAATTGGGATACAATTTGAGTATCATCTTGAGAGAACTAATATAATTTAGGAAGAAATTAGTCAAGCTTGTATATGTAAGCTTGGGAGATATTGGAAGAAGATAACATAATGGTGGGGTGGCTCTTTTACAGGCCCTTTTGTCCCCAAAACGTGCTTGAGAAGTTGGAGGAAGACTTGGGCTCCGGCTTCAAAAGTCCTTGATCCCCAAGTTCCCTATTTTGAGGCAGGAATCCGGGACCCTGATTCCTCGGAGGATACTGTGCAGCCGCTGTGAACAGAGTCGCAAGTGGGTGAGTGGGTCTGGAGCTCGTAAATTTTGGGCTCTTTGGGTCCCTTTTGACCTGCATGTGTATGAAGTGAAATGAGAAGCCTGTTGTGGATGGCTTTATGAGCTTGAGCTGGATTTGTTTGGGTCTCCTTTGATCTGTCTTGGCTAGCGTATGTGAAATGAAGAATTGTGGACCTGTTGTGTTGGTCCCATGGGTTCATTGTTGGGCTTGATATTTTTTGACCCATATCACACCCTTTGATATTTATTCATTTAATCACAAGTTTTAATTTTACAAAATAAATGTCACAATTTTAATTCCAAACGTACATATTGAGAGTGATGATTGACTGACACCTTTACTAATCTCTTAATTTAATTTTACATAATACATATTAAAAAAACATGGTAATTTCTTTTTTTTAAAAAAGAAGGGGGTAAATATAACAAGGAAAAAAAATTCAACAACTGCAAAGATTTCCTCAACAAGACAACCACCCACATCTGGAATGAAAGAAGAATCAGATGTTAAAAAAAAAAAAAAAGCTCGGTACATAGAGGGTGATCTTTAAAAAACTCACACAGGTATTTATTCATTTAATTTCAAGATTTAATTTTACAAAATAAATGTCACAATCAGTGTATTTCTTGTATATGAGAATGATGATTCACCAATATCTTTTGATATTCTTAATTTCTTTTAGTTTAATTTTACATAATATATATTAAAAAAACATGGCACTATATATTTTAATTTGACATTAAAATACTATACTGGCAAAATTATAATTTTTTTTTTTTAAAAAAAGAATGGGGTAAAAGTAACAAGGGAAAAGAAAAAGAAAATTCCACAACAGCAAAGATTTCCTCAAACAGACAACCACCCACATCTGGAAATAAACCAAAGAGAAAAGAATCTAGCGAACCACCTGGTGAAAAAGGCAAAAATCCAAAAGTTTGAATTTTTTTTGTCCAGATTCGGTTGAGATTGCAATCGCCACCCCGTATCTCAGAATTCGAAATTCTGTTATAGAGAGTCACTCACAAATTCTTCGAAATGGCAAAAAGCAAAAGGCAGAGATCATTTCAAAGTGCAAGTTCTTGCGGTTTACGTGCTGGAGGAGGATACATATTTCATTTATGAATGCTATAAATGTGCAGAGCTTCGATCTTTTTAGGTTGTTGATTAATGTCTCAAAACCCTAGTCACCCATCCCCATCATGCCCCTTTACGTTGATCGCCAAGCTCCTAAGGTTGGTTTCTCTTTTCTCTCATTACCTACCCTTAATTAGTTTGTATTTAGCTAAAATCTTTATTTGAATGAATGCCCGTTGATTGTGATCACACTCTAATTCTAATTCTGATTTGTCGTCGTTATTGTTTCATCAAAAAAAGAATTTTATAAAAAGGGTAATTCTTTTTGTGTTATTTCCCTTCCTTCAACGTGTAGCAGCTGTGGAGAAAAATTTGCGCCGAGACGTTCATAGAATCTGCACTGGTTGCGGAGAACTGGAAGCCTCTTCTTGGAGGAATCTTTTTTCAGGTTCCCATGTTTTTTCCCGAATCAATCAGCAATTGAAGTTTCTATCTTTTTCTTTTCTTATATTTTTTTTTTTTTGTCAGTGGTTATATATTATTTTTTGTCATTGGAGCCCAGTGATTGGAATTTGGTGATATGTTGGCATATATATTGGTTCGCGTTTTGATTGACGATTTACACTGATGCATTTGAGCTCTTATTTGGAACCAACAGTACATACATGGAATAGCTGCTCATGGAATTCATTACTTACACCGGCCAGGACCACTACTTCAGGATACCGGATTTTTTCTACTTCCGGTGTGTACTGTACCCCTTCCCGGAGGATTTCCACTGCAGTTGTGGGATATATTATTGGATTATTGGACACTGTTTTTATGCCCTGTTTTGTTTGTCGCTGCAGGAACTTGGTCGAGATAAGGCTTACGTTAGTGAGACTTTATTTGCGTTTATCTTTGCTTCTTTTGCACTGGTAAGGTTTGGTACCCCATGCTAAATCTCCCCTCCTTTGTTGTTCTCTTCAATGTATATGCAATTTTGGTAAACAAGTGTTGGATTCTAAAGACATTCTCTTTCGCTTAATTTGCTGCCAGCACTAATCATGCTTGTGACCCTTGTTCGAATCTTCTGTTGCTTCCTGAATTCCTCCTGGTTTCCTCATTTCTGTCTAGCCAACTAGTTTTTCTGACAGATTGCACCACGAAAGAACCTGTTTTTCTTTTTTTTTTTTTAAAAGGAAGAACAAACCTGTTTACACTGTGATGCCTAGTTGCTCGCATGCAAACATTTACAGTGCTTTTTTAAGACTGCTAACATCACATATTACTCAAAAAAACCATGTGGAAGGATAACTTCGACTTGGATTAGTTACATGATTCTAAAACAGTAATGCTTTGATTTCAAGGAATTATATTGTTCTTAAATTCTTGACATACAGAAATTCAAACCTCTTAGTTACCTCTTGAATATGTATCATTTTTAGGAGTTTCTGTACCACTGTAAGAATATAGCCCCGGATTTATCTAATAAGTGCTATTACCGTTGCAGTGGACTTTTCACCCCTTCATATTTCAGACCAAAAAAATCTACACGGTTCTTATATGGTGCAGGGTTCTCGCTTATCTAGTGGTAAGTTGGTTTGAGTTGTCTTGGTTTTCCTAGATGATTAATTTCAAGAACCGTGAAGAATGTGTTCTTAATTCCTGGTACATGCCATTGCATTTCATGGTTTTGCCTGCACGACTTCCTGGAAGAAAAAATTAAAACGATTTTGCGTTGTTAAAAGGTTTCTGTTGGTGTTGTAAGGCAATTATCATAATTAAATTCCAGTTTCACTGTGACGCATATTGAATTATTTGTGGATACATATGGACTTGTCCATGGATGGAAAAGCATAAGATTGCAATCTTGAAGTGGGCATAGTACTTTGTAAAGGCTGATGGTGTTCAGTTTGAGCCTTAGCTGCAGCCTTTTGGGGGAAAAAATATTGGTTTTGTCCAGGAGCTCTTTTGAAATACAAGACCAATATCTGGATGCAAAGCACAAGGGCGCGCATGCAACATTTTTGGCACTAAAATGACTTCATTGAACTTTGATATGACTCCTTCAAATATCTCACACAATGCTACATGGAGGGATGAAAGTTGAAACCATGATCTATAGTGTCTCTGTTGTCCTGCGATATTTGTCTTACGTACACCTCCTTTAGGTATCTTTTTCCTACCTTCTTTAGGTTTGTCAGCTCCTCCGGATAATCACTTTCTATTCAACTCAACTTCCAGGTCCAAACTACCACTGCCGTGAGGTAAGCTTTTGGAATTTCTGCATCAACTAGCATCAGTTTCATTTGGTTTTGGGTAGTCTGTGTAACCTTGATATGGATTCAGTTCAATCAAGATATAAGTTATGTTGATGTAATTAAAACAATCTTTCACAGTCAGCTAGAACTGTCTTTTTCCAGGGCTCAAAACTTGCAAAGCTGCCGCATCCAGAGAGTCCAATTGAATTTCTAGTAATCAATTGTGAGTTTTGGTGTCATGTTGATTTTGTCTGAACTGTACTTTTTCATCAGTTTCAGTTTTATGATTGACATCTGTGCTCTCCTTAATGTGCAGTTTCACGAGGCGTTAATTATGGCTGTGGTGATTTGATTTTTTCTTCACACATGATTTTTACCATAGTATTTGTGCGCACATATTACAGATATGGCACAAGGAGGTAGATGCAAAATGTTTCCTGATAATTTTTTTTTCACAACAGACAAAGCCAAAGTGGCTGTAGGAACAATGCATATGGAGATGGGGACTAATTTTCAACTGTTATTGCAACTCTTCAGGGGCATAAAGCATTTCGCTTGGTTGCTTGCGGTGGTTCAGAGCTTTCTTATCTTAGCATCTCGCAAACATTACACGGTGGATGTTGTTGTTGCATGGTAAAGGATCGGGCCTCTCTTCCCCTATATGTGTCTCCCTTACAAGTTACAAGTATACACTGAGTGCTGTCTGAAGTTAAATCGTTTGGTCTTTGTGCAGGTATACTGTAAATTTAGTGGCATTCTTTATTGACAAGCAATTACCAGGTCCAGAATGGTTTCTTCCCCCAATGAAATTCTTGTTTGTTTTTACCAAGTCTTTTTTAAAACTAGATTGGCCGTAATTAGATCCTGGTTCCGATGGTGGTTCATTATTTTTAATGTTTGGTTATGGTTAAATCAAGGTATTTCAACTGGCTAGTACTTATAACAAAATTTTGAATTGGATCCAAAACCCGGTTTAATACCAAATTCAGTTCAAAATCAAGTTATATCATATCTGAGTTGACACTGTAGAGAGTACTTAATTGTCCATGTTTCAGAATTGCCGGATAGATCAGCAGGAGTCGCATCAGCACCACTACTGCCTTTGAGCCGAGACAAAGACAGCAAGAACAAGGAAGAGCAGAAATTGTTAATTGGGGCTTCTTCTGTGGAGACTACAAATTGATGATGGACTCTTCTCTCGTACAGTTTTCTCTTCATAGCTGCCAACTGGGTTGCAGAACTGCAGAACAGAGATGGGATTAGGTGACTGGAAGTTCGGGATATAGTCCGCAACGCGGTTAATTGTACATAGAAGTTGGGCTGAGCTGAAGATAGCTCTGCTGATTTTGCCGCATTGTATGGGTATGTGCCAACAGATTGTAGTGTTTGAAACCGACACATTCTTAGGTTGCTTAGGGTAAATGCAGTACATTCTTTTTATTTCTGGAAATGGGATGTCATCAAATGCAACAGAGTTTTAGTCTTCCTTTCCGGTTTACATTTTTTCACTTGTGGTTGTGGAAGCATTCCAATCCTGGCAGATGGACTTACCATGAATGGCCCACGAAGAAGCTGATAGTAATTGATAGGGGGTTTGGATGGAACGTGATTGGTTAAGATCGATCGAGGGACCATGATTGATTTTGATAGCTCTGTTAGTTTCACCTTAATAACCCCGTGGTATGCATTAATTAAAGTAAATCCAATACATACAGTAAGTAAAATGCTTATGAATTCCCTCATTTGGTTTGGTGGTGCTCACCATCAGCGACACTATAGCCAGCCAATGATGCAATATAATAATGCCACTTTGTCTTCGTAGTTGCCCCACCCGCCCCCTGAATGTCTGAAAGATCCTTTTGGAAGGAAGCTGGAATGTAAACATTGGAGACAGCAATTTTGAAAATCACATGTCAAGCTTTTTCTCCTTTGCTCAAGATGATCACCAAACTCTGATCTTTTAGCTTCTCCCCCGTCACATTATTGTATCCTCTCCATCCTGCTTGCTATTGCTTTTCTTTAATTTCTTCTGGTTTTTTCTTGGTATATTGTTAAAGTATAATTTCGACTAATTACTTACGAAATTCTCTTAGGACTCATCCTCAGTACTCCCTGATGCTTGGGAAGGATCTGAAACTGGTACTAACTAGCTTATTACCTGGGTGTCTGTTTCGTTTAGAAATTTATTAGATTTAAATGTTGGAGACAATATAAAAAATAAAATAATATAAATGCGAAAATACATAATATAGATGTCACTCTCGAACTATCTTGGCAACTTCCTAGTTTTTCCTTCTTCTTTCTGCATATAATTCTTGCATCCTTTTAAACCTATAAGAAAGTTTATTTTATAAAATATGCATAATTCATTTTCAGCACCTAATAAAAACAATATTAAGCATCATTTAAATACTTTATCTTTTCTGTAACAGCCCGGGTAAAATTTGGATTTTTACCGGGACTGTTAAAGTCGTTATACAGTGATTTACCGAATGAAATAATCTTGGGTAATTAATTCAAGGTAAATCGGGAGTCGTTTTTCGAAACCGAGAGTTTTCCCGCGCTCGTGATTTTTCCGTGGATTTTTCGGAACTAAGTTGGTATTTTTCGGGTTTCGGAATTTCTCGGAAAATCACACCGGAAAATAACTAAGGGGGTATCAGTTATTTTCTGGTCCGGATCGGACCCGCCTGCATTATTACACATTCACATGATTAACAGTACATTACCGGTTTATAAAAGAAAGAAAACAGAGGAGAAGGAGAGGAAGAGAGGAAGGGGAGAGAAGAAGAGAAAAAAAGAAGAGGAGAGGAAAAAGAAAAAGAGAGAAAAGAAAAAGAGAAAAAAAAAGAAGGAAGAAAAGAAAAAGAAAAAAAGAGAAAAAAAAAAAAAAGAAAAACAAAAATCAGAAAAAAAACGTAGAAGAAGAAAAAAAAAAAGAGAAAAGGGGAAAAGGAAAAAAAATAAAATACAGAAACAAAAAAAGAAGAGAGAAAAAATCAAGAAAAAGAAAATAAAATGAAAGAAAATAGAAAATGCAGAAAAAGGGAAAACCGGAAAAAAAGAAGGGAATAGTACGTCACCCCAGGCGCCTCCGTCACTGTGCGTGGCGACGAGTTCCGGCCGTTTTCTCGCTGCACCGCCGCCATCCACCTCTTCTCCGTGGAGTCGCCTTCTCAACGCCGCCTCCCCCGTCGCCATCCGCCACCTGACGCGCAGCCGGCGAGCGTTGACCCGTCGTGCGACCCGACGGATCCAGTTCCCTCACGCCTGCCGCCACACGCCGACGACGCCGCCTCCACACCAGCACCTGTCTCTGCCGCTCGCTTCATGCCGCTTGCCTTGCCGCCCCTCTGCTCCTGTGTCTCGCCGTCGTCTGCTGTACCAAGGTGAGCATGGTTGTGGACGACCCGGACAAGCCATGGTTGGGTCGGGTTGGCCCGGGTCTGAGATGGGTTGTCGTGGGCTGAGTTTTGTGTGGGCTTGGGTATTTTGGGCTGTGTTTGTTGGGTGTGGGCTTGGGTTCCTTTGGTCTGGGCTCGTGTTGGACGTGGGCCGGCTGGGCTTGCACAGTGCGAGCCTGGGCCTGATCCTGTTCAGCCCAGTCCGTATAATTAATTAAAAAAAACAATATATATATATATATATATATATATATTTATCTAATATTCTGGTATTTATTTTTGGAAAAATTATATAATTATTTTGAGAAAATTATGGCTAATTTAATTCTGGATTTTTCAGGAAAATATAAATATATTTACTTTGATAAATAATTAAGTTATATTTGGAAAAACTATTGTTATTTGGAAAAATATATATATATACCTTGAAATTAATTTCTGGAAATTTAATATGTGTATTATTTTCTCTGGAAATTATGGTTGTGGAAATTATGTATATATGTACTTTGTAAATTGAAAATAATTATACTTTGTGTTGGAAAATAATATTATATATTGAGAAAAAGATAAATACTATATAAATATTTTCTGAAAATTATAAATAGGTTATTATTTTTCTGAAAAATTATGATGATTATTATTTTGGAAGATTATAGTTATTTTATGAAAATATTTTGAAAAAGAGTTTTAATTAAAGTATGGTACCGAAGTTATATTTGGGAATACGTTCGGTAAATTATTTTCGGTAAAAGATAATAATATCGAATAAGAACCAGGATGGGTATATTTCGTAGTATTGGCATCATAGTATACCGATTATGTGCATTTATGTGTATATATTGTTGTGTTGGATAGGTTTGGATATCGGGCAGTTTCCTGAGGAGCCGGCGTCGTACCGGTCATAGTTTCCAGAGTTGAGTAATCGGCCAAGGTGAGGATGGATTTCCTTCAATATGTGCCTATATTACTCGGTTATTGTGTTTGTTGGATTATTGCATTATTGAGTAGTGTGTTTGCCTTGATTGTTGTCGGGATGTTTATCCCAGTGCTTTGTTTTGGTTTTTGGGATGTTTATCCCCGTGCTTTGAATTTTGGATGTTTATCCTTGAGTATTTTTGGTATAGAGTATAATGGTTAAATAATAAATTGTGTCAAGGATGTCGATCCTTGGTATTTTGGAGGGGATGTCGATCCTCGGTATTTTGGTTAGGGATGTCGATCTCTACGATTTTGTCTATCCCGTGATATATTTTTGGGATGTCTATCCCTGGGTTCGTATTTTTGGGATGTCGATCCCTGGGTTCTCTGGATTTGGTCTGGCACCCGGAATGTGTTGATAACCAGGTCTGACCCCTAGCTTATCCGTGACGGGGCCCGGAAAGATAAAATTGGATAATTGGTTTTTATTTGAGTCTTTACGGTCTAGGACCGATTTTGGGTCGAGTCTTTTGTATTTGGTGGTTTTACCGGTTTTGGGCCTTGAGTAATTATAGTGTTGCATACTGATCGTCTATCCATGGTTGTGAGCACTTCGGACTCACCCCTCACCTGCGGGCTTTCATCCCGTAGGATGAGTTGTTTGTTGTACAGGTTCGGTGCATTCCAGACAGGCTGCAGCGTTATCCCTTGGACAGGGCTCGGATCCATAGTTTGCATCAGTGTCGCATACAGTGTCTTTGTGAGTTATTAAGTCTTCCGCTGTGCATTACTTTTGATATTGATGGGCCGTTGGGCCAGATATGTTGTTATTGTTGTTATTATTTTTGGGCTGTTGAGCCCGAGTTACTGTTGTATACAGTGTATGCTGGGCTCGTTTTGGTTGGGTCGTCACAGTTCCGGCACGTGTTTACTGTGTACGGTAAATACGGGTCGGGGCGTTTCATTTTCAATATATGGTTGTTGATGGTGTCTGAAATAACTTAGAAAATCTAAAAATTGTTATAAATTGAATGTTCATTGTACATGAAAAATAACATACAGAGTTGTAAACCTGACGTATGTTATCATATGTATTTAACGATTGTATTGAATGTTGAAGTTATTCAACATTATCAGTTTATGTTATCATTCGCCTATAAAATAGAGACATGAATAGAAGAGAACACACACCTCTCAGGAATGATGAATTAAACAAATATCACTCTCTCTCATATATTCTCTCCTTTGCTATTCTATTAGTATTTCCTTCAATTAGAAATCTCCTATTTTATTCTCATCTCTTATTGTCGCATATTATTGCCATTGAGTTTATCCTTGAAGTATCTATTTACCTTTAGTTTTAAAACACGTTATCAGCACGATTGCACCACACTGGTGATCAAAGCTGTTAATCATGCTCTGATCATGTGGCCACGACTCATCCACCAGACCTTAGCTCCTGTCTCCTTTGTGATGAAGGGCACAGATGTACGATCCTATAGAACACGAGACTCTATCGTACCGAGGTAAGTATTTACCATTGTTCTTATTACAATCTAGTATTGTTAATATAAAATTTATATTCGTGGTACTTAATCATAGCACGAAGCTTTAATCTACTAAGGTATTTAATTCTCACTCACTTCTTGTCGTTGTTAGTTTAATATTTCTTGTTGCTATTATTATTATCATGGCAAATCTTACAAAATTTGAATTTGAGGACCTATACATTTTCAGAAGAAGTTACTAGATGCAAAACTATATTTAGATGCTAATGATTTGGAAGGCACCATAAAATATAATTAAGATAAGGCGAAAGTTGTATCTATTCTAGATAAAGAAATATCTGGTCAAGATTGAATATCTTACTGTCAAAGATCCTGCAGATTTTTTAAAAAAAAAATTTAAAAGAAATGTATTATCACTAGAAGATGGTCATACTCCCAAAAGCTCGTTATAAGTATATGCATCTGAAGTTGCAAGATTTTAAATCTATGCACAATATAATTCAGCTATAATAGGTTCTCAGATGAAATTATATAGAGAAAATATTACTGATGCTGATATGTTAGAGAAAAATATTCTCCATTTTTCATGCATCAAATGTGCTCCTGCAGCAGCAATATCGTGAAAAAAAGTTTCACAAAATATTCCGACTTAATTTCATGTCTTCTTGTGGCTAAATAAAATAACGAGCTATTGATGAAAAATCATAATTCCCGTCCAACTAGCTTTGTCCCATTCCCTGAAGAGAATGCGGTTGTTTGATAATTTTGACCGTGACCAAGGTAGTGGTCATGGACGTGGACGTAGACATGGAAGGAACCATTGCAATAAACGTGATCGTAATGGTTACAATAATAGTAAGGCTTTAAATCACCGTACAGATAATAGAAAATGTGTGAATCACACGATTAAGAGAAATAACCATGAAAAGAAAAATCATGGGGCAGCTTGCTATAGATGTGGCATGGCAGGACATCAGTCACGAACATTGCCATATAGCAAGGCATTAGGTAGAACTTACCATGTGTCCCTGAAGTACAAATTTAATATTATTGAAACCAATTTTGTTCAAGATAATGACCATGATATTAACTTCTAGATGAATTCATTTATGGATATTGTTATTTACCTTGCTAACCATGTAGGTACAAGTAAATATATATTTTAAGATAAAATAGCAAAAGAAAAAATAATTTTATTTTATGTTCAGCTTTTATCATGTTGTGTGATATATTTTATATTTTACTCTTACTTATATTAATTTTACCATATATTATATCTGCTAAATTGTTAATGTGAATATTGAGTTGCGGTTTCTAGAATAATGACTCGGGCATTTGTCCTGGAGACAATGCAATAACTCATTTCGTATTTAATAAACGGAAATTATTTGTAAGTAGGATATGATAAGTACAATCTCAAAGTGAGAAGGAGATTAATATGCTCCAAAAGAGCACAAGTTTTACTATGCTCTAGAAGAGCATAAATTTCATTATACTCCTGAAGAGCATAAATTTCATTAGACGCAATTTGGCATTTTGCGCGCTTACTTTATAATTAAGCCAATTGCGGGCGCACTTCCCTAATTATGTTATAAGACTATATGTCTTGATAATACTGGTGTATTCATCTAGTGATTAATGAATATCATTGGAAATAATGGTTGAACATCCTGTAGCTCATGTTCATATCCAAAACGATCTGGGTGAGTCGTTTATTAAATGTTTCCAGTTGATTACAAGACCATTGCTAAATGAGAAATAAACTCCCTATTACTACTTGGGGATATGTTATTTTATATGCAGCAACATTTATGCGCATCAGGCCAACAAGTTGTCATAAGAATTGGTTTATGATCATGAACCTAATATCTCCCAACTTCGGACCTTTTCTTGTGCAGTATCTGTGCCAATTGCTCCACCACATGAAACTAAAATGGGTCCTTAAAGAAGTTTGGGAATATATGTCGGATATGAATCTCCACCAATTATAAAATATTTGGAACCAACAACTGGAGATTTAATTACAGCAAGGTTTTGCTGATTGTCGTTTTGATGAAAATGTTTTTCTAACATTAGGGGGGGAAATAAGCAGCTGGATAAGGAGATTAAGTGGAATGCTATATAATTATCAAGCCTTGATCCCCGAACAAATCAGTATGAACTTGAAGTTCAAAATATGATTCATTTGCAAAATATAGTAAATCAATTGCCAGACGTATTTACTGATGCCAGTAGAGTGACCAAATCTCATATTGCAGCTGCAAATGCTCCTGCTAGAATTGATGTCCCCGAAGGACAACCAAAGAATGCAAATGAACCAAAGCAAGCCAAGCGTAGCATACCACTTGGTTCCAAAGATAAAAATCCTCGATAGAGAAAAGGAGCAAAGATACAAGATGGCCCCAACGAGGTAATCAGACCTCCTGTAGAGGTTCAAATTGAAAAATTCTCAAGAAGAGAAAAATTTTCCAGAAGAGGTTCCTGACACAATTAATAAAGTTCCAGAAGTAACTCAGGTACCTGAAATAAGTCAAAATGATGAGATCTCAATTAACTATATTATGTCAGGAGCAATGGTGGAACTGACGTGAAATAACCGTTGACGGAATTTTTGCATATAATGTAGCGCTCAATATTATGAAAGAAAATGAGGATCATGAATCTAAATCAATTTATGAATTCTGGCGTAGAAATGAATGGCCAAAATGGAATTACGCAATTAAGGCTGAGTTAGACTCGCTCATGAATTGAGGAGTTTTTGGGCTTGTAGTCCCTACACCTGATGGTGTAAAATCAGTCGGTTACAAATGGGTATTTGTGCAAAAAAGAAATGAAGAAAATCAATTAGTGAGATACAAAGCACTTTTGTTTGCACAAGGTTTTACCCAATGACCTAGTATTGATTATGAGGAGATATACTCCCCTGTGGTGGATGCAACTACTTTCGGTATCTGATTAGTACATGAAAAACTAGAAATGCATCTAATGGATGTTGTTACAGCCTATCTCTATGGATCAATAAGTCATGACATATATTTGAGAATCCTTGAAGGATTCAAGTTGCCTGAAGCAACTATTCCCGGGATATATAATCAATTAAACTGAAAGAATTTTTGTATGATTCGAAACAATTTGGGTATGTGTATATTTGGATGCAGGTCATTTATTTGATCCATATAAAGCTCAGGCAGAAACAAGCTATTTATTTGCATATGGAGGAATTCCTATATCATGAAAATCTACAAAGCAAAGCTTGGTTGCTACCTCCTTAATCATGCAAGGGTTTTGGTAATACATGAAAGAAATCCCAACGATGCTTTATGAAGATAATGTTACTTGCATTGCCCACAATTGAAGGAACGATACATGAAAGATTCGTTCAAGTCACAATCTAGCAGACTTATTTATGAAATCACTTCCCACTTCAACTTTTGAAAAGTTAATCAAGAAGTTTGGCATGTGACGACTTCGAGACATCAAGAGATGCCAAAATGAGGGGGAGTAGAATACGCACTGCACTCTTTTTCCCTTCACCAAGTTTTTATCCCACTGGATTTTTCTTGGTAAGATTTTTAACGAGGCAGTTTCCCCTAAGCGTATTCAACTTCCATTACAATGACATTCAAAGGGGAGTGTTATAAATTGAATGTTCATTGTACATGAAGAATAACATACAGAATTGTAAACCTGACGTATGTTATCATATGTATTTAACGATTATATTGAATGTTGAAGTTATTCAACATTATCAATTTATGTTATCATTCGCCTATAAAATAAAGACATGAATAGAAGAGAACACACACCTCTCAGAAATGATGAATTAAACAAATATCACTCTCTCTCATATATTCTCTCCTTTGGTATTCTATTAGTATTTCCTTCAATTAGAATTCTCCTATTTTATTCTCATCTCTTATTGTCGCATATTATTGCCATTGAGTTTATCCTTGAAGTATCTATTTACCTTCAGTTTTATAACAAAAATATAAATATTGCTGATTAAACAGTAAAATTATAAAAGATAGAAGTTCAACCTCACAATTCTTTAATTCTTTATCCTTCCGGATTAACTTTCTCTTTAAAATGAATTAAATGCATGTAAATATAGATGGTAGAGATTAAACATTGATGTGTGGTGTTGTTGATAAACCGAAGCACCTGTATTATTTTATCGTAATCATCCATTTATTTTCTCTTAAATATGAATGTCTTGTAAACCTTGAAAAACAAAAGCTAACCTATATTTTTTAAATTTAACCATTCATACAAAATAATTAATGATTTCCATAGATCTAGAGAGGGTCTTTTTTTTTTTTTCCTTTCCTGGAAAACAAAATTTTGGGGCTCAGAAAAAGCTGGAACTAAAAAGGTTAACATACAAACTCACCATGGGATATCTACAGTTGCTTAACTTCCAACCTATAAAAAAACAAAAAAAATAGTAAATTTGGTATTCTTTCTTCAAACAATAAGCATAGCTAGTAAAGTAATTGCTACAAATGTGCACCAAATAAAGATACATAAAAAGAGAAAGAGAGAAAGAAAGAAGCAACCTTACAATAGCACAAACTGGAGGAAAAATAACTTTTGGCTTACAATAGAACATCTCTGGCTTGCGATATATACCACCAAGCACTGAGAAATCGTAGGTGAATAGATGAAAAAAGTCAAAGAGAGCCATACCCAAATCATTCTTTCCCTTAAATGTGTGTACGTACTCTCACGCTTGTCTGAGATTTCCTCCAGTGTAAAAGAACAGTAAACTTAATCTTGTTGTCTGAGATTTCCTCCAGTGTAAAAGACCAGTAAACTTATTCTTGTTGATGACTTAGTAGAGAGCAAATACAATCCATTCTATCACCTACTCTAAAATAAAAAAAAAAAGGTAAAGCGTGTGTCCTTTTAGGCTTTTACCTGTTTTTAGATAGAATAAATTATTGTAGATCGTAATAAAAAAGTTTGAGTTTGAGCGAACAGTTCAGACATAAGGGCGGATCCAGGGGCAAGGGGGCCTAGACCCCCCTTAGGATCTAAAATTTATACTAGGTTATATTGAAATATATTAATATTGTGATGGTAGCTTATTATATATAAAATGTTACCAAATATATGATTTTTATATAACAAAATGAAATTTTTTATTTTGCAAGATTTTTGAATTATTGAAACTTGTGCGATACTATTTTTGTCATCTACAACACTTAATTTGGATTTACTATATTAGTTGCAGTTTTTTTGCACGATTTCATGTTACCCTCAAACTATATGTTTCCCTATATTTTAGTTGTCTTAATGAGTAGTTGTTATTTTGATAAAAATAAATTTTGCGATTTTTATTGTAATTTATTTAAAGTTTTTAGGAGTAGAGTTAGTAGATTACCAATTCATAAATATTAAATAAGTTTCTCTCTCTACCACAATAGTATAATAGGTAACCGGTCTAACATGAATAAAAAAAATAACTACATGGCAAAGGCAAATGAAGGTGAGCAACTGTCCTAAGCAGCTAACATTCCTCGTATATAAATAGCAAAATCATTTGCATTGCTTTCACCTATTCTTGGGATAGAATAAAATAATCCTAGAATGTAATAAAAAAAATTTTATAAAAAATATATACAAATATTATAATCATTTCGTATTTTAGTAAAAGCGTGTGTCTTTATGAAGCCCCCCGACCCGTATTTACCGTACAGGGTAAACACGTGTCAGAACTGTTCTTACTACAGTAGCAGACAGTACATACAATGTAAAATACAATACATGCAATCCCCAAATACAATATTCGTCACCCGATCCCGGGGACCATTATTCAAGCCATTACACTCCAATCTAACCAACAGAGGACATAGGATACAACAACAGATATAATACAACAACAACAGCAATAACACAATAGAAAGACCAGCAGCGGAAGACTTAGAATGAGATGCAGCGGGGGTATGGATCCGGGTCAGGTGGAGAAGAAAGCAGCAGCCAACGTACACCGTACCTGAACTACGAAGCAATCAAACCTACGGGATGAAACCCCGCAGGCGAGGGGTGAGTCCGAAGTGCTCACCGACGAAGGATAAACAGAGACATATATTCAACTGTAATACTTTCGAAGTAAACACAACAATCTCAACAGAAAGCACAAACAATCACAACACCAGAAACTACCATAAACAACTATGCCAAGACCAAAAGAATGCTTAATTATTTTCTTATTACCAATTTTATCTTCCGGGCCCGTCACTGGACAAGCTAGGGTCGTACCTGGTTATTAACTAATTCTGGATGCCAGGCCCAACCACAATCCGGGATCAACATCCCAATACCAGCAATCCGGGATCAACATCCCAATATCACAAATCCGGGATCAACATCCCAATATCACAAATCCAGGATCAACATCCCAATATCACAAATCCGGGATCAACATCCCAATATCACAAATCCGGGATCAACATCCCAATATCTCAAATCCGGGATCAACATCCCTATCAACCAACCAACCGGCCATGACACCACAGAACTAGTCTTTAACCATCTAGGCGTACCTCTACTTTCCAAGTGACAATTATATCATCATCTCAAAATCATTTCCAATTCCTTTACTCTTTTCTCAATTATCCATCTTTTCATTGTTCCAGATTATTTCTCAGATGAACTCAGCAACAAACTCATATCATCAATTAATCACAGCTTTACAGTTCAGCACTATTCAACACAGTATTCACGAGTCTAATCATAATCCAACAACTGCATCAACAATTCCACAACAATCAAATAACAGTCGATAATCAATTCAGCAGTTCAATCAAACAACAAAACAAACACAGTACTACAGGCACATATCTAAGGTTACCCATCCTCACCTTAGCCGATTATCAGTTATGAAACTGTCCAACAGACTCCAAGTCCGGCTCCTCAGGTATCTGCTCGTTATCAACTCCTATATCAAACAAATAATATGCACATATAAGTGGTATGCAATGTCATGTTACTACTGCATTACGAAAATTAAATACTGACTCGTCTCGGTTACTTCCCCGGGTTATCTCTATTGTCGTCATAATTCACCATTTATTTCCCAGTGTCTAGATTAATACTTTACTTATACGTATTCCTATACAATACCTACTTTGATAATACCCTTTCCATATATATATTTTAGTTTCTTTCCATATTCCATTCTTTTCTTAAAAAAAATATTTTAACGTACATTTTTTTGTTAAAAGCCATTTTTTCTATATTTTCAGAAAATATTCCTATATATATCTTCCCAAAATTATTTATATATTTCTAGTAAATAGTTATATTTATTAAACCAGATTTCTTTCTTTTTTTTTTTGGACTGGGCCAAGTCCAAGCCCAAACCCAAGCCCAGCAGACCAAGCAGGAACCCAGCAGGCCCAGGCGCAGCAGCCCAAGGTCAGGCCCGCGCCCAGCAGCCCAAGCCCACGCGTGGTCAGCCCAGGCCCGCGCTACACAGAGCCCACAAACCCGCGACCCATGACCCGTCGGCCGACCCGACCGCGTTTAACCGGGTCATCATCTACCATGGTCTGCAGCTCACCTACAGCGGCGGCGACGTCGACGCGGGGAAAAGCGCGACCGGAGCGAGGTGGACACGGCCCAGGTGCGACGGTGGAGGTGGTGCAGGTGGGGAGATCGGCGAAGGAGGCCGGCAGCGGGGCGGGTTGCTCTTGTCGGGTTCGCCTCGACTTGGACGGCGACGACGGCAGTAGGAATGGCGGTGGCTAGCGTGGCGGTGCGAGCGAGGAAGGGAAAGGAACGGGTGGCGGCAGGCGGTGTGGAAGAGAAGAAGAAAGTGATGGTGGTGGCCGACAGTGAGGGTCACGGTGGGGGTAGGAAGATAAAGAAAAGAAAAGAAAAGAAAAGAAAAGAAGAAGAGCAGGAAACGATGGCGTTTATTGTTTGGGTGTGTGTGTGTTGTTTTGTTTGTTTTTTTTCTCTTTTTGTTGCAGGCGATGAAGGTTACGAAAATTGCAGGAAATGATTGTAGGCAGAGTGAAGATGATGAGAGGGTGCAGGAAAGGAAGAAAAAGAGGAAGTTCACGGGCATCACAGTGAAGACAGGTATTCACGTGCACACAGGAGCAAGGCGGCTGCTTTATGCAGTCGTGTCCCGTCCGGTCCAGAAAATATTAGTAATACCCCCTTTGACTTAATTTCTGGCCCGATAACTCGGGGTTAATCCCGACTTTTCTGAAGATTCCTGGACCCGAAAAAATGCCAACTTAGTCCAAAAAATTTGCAGAAAAATCCCGAGCGTGGAACACTACTCGGTTTCGAAATCCGATGTGTAAATTACCGTTAATTAATTGTTCAAGAATAATCTTAATGGTAATTAACTGTGAAAATAAATTTTACGGTACCGGTAAAAACGTAAAAATTACCCGGGCTGTTACAGCCTACCCACCTTAAAAAAATTTCGTCCCCGAAATTCACTCCGGTGCTGTAAACAGGTGCGGATACTGAGAACGCATGTGCCCCTCAACTTCCCATGTAGACTCGTTCGTAGAGTGCTTGCTCCATTTAACCTACACCATCGGAATGACTCGATTCCTCAACTGTCTGACCTCTCGGGCAAGGATCTGCTCTGGTAATTCTGTATATGTAAGATCTTCTGCGACCTCAACATCTGCTGTAGTAACCACATGACTCGGATCAGATCTGTACCTCCTCAACATGGAAACATTAAACACATCATGAATCCGGGACAACTCCTCCAGTAAAGACAGTCTGTATGCCAAGGGTCCAACCCTTTCCACAATCTCATAGGGTCCAATGTACCTGGGACTCAGCTTCTTTCTCTTCCCGAATCTGATAACACCTTTCCACGGTGCAACTCGGAGGAAAACTTTCTCTCCCACTTGGTACTCCATCTCATGGCGATGCTTATCAGTATAGCTCTTTTGTCGGTCCTGTGCTGCTCTCATACTCTGTTTAACTTCCTGAATCTTGTCCACTGTCTGCTTAACCAAATCTGGACCTACAATCAAACGGAGACCTTCCTCATCCCAACATACTGGACTTCGGCATTTTCGTCCATAAAGAGCTTCAAACGGTGGCATGCCAATACTGGAATGAAAACTGTTGTTGTAGGCGAACTCCGGTAGGGACAAATACTGATCCCAACTCCCACTGAAATTAAGAGCACAAGCCCTCAACATGTCCTCCAGCGTCTGAATAGTCCTCTCTGACTATCCGTCGGTCTGAGGATGAAAAGAAGTACTGAAACTCAACTTCGTCCCCAAAGCTGCTTGCAGACTCTTCTAGAACCGTGATGTGAATCTCGGATCTGTGTCTGAGACTATGGACTTAGGAATCCCATGTAGTCTCACAATCTCTACAACATACTGTTTCGCCAACTTATCCAAAGTATCTATCTGTCGGATGGGAAGAAAATGAGCTGATTTTGTAAGTCGATCAACGATAACCCAGATGGCATCATGCTGTCTCCGGGTCAACGGTAATCCAACCACAAAATCCATAGTGATCATCTCCCACTTCCACTCTGGCACTGACAAAGATCTCATCTTCCCTACTGGAGCCTGATGCTCGGCTTTCACTTGCTGACAAGTGATACACTTAGCCACATACTCGGCTACATCCTTCTTCATACGCGGCCACCAGAAATGACTCCTCAAATTCTGGTACATCTTGGTGCTTTCAGGGTGCATAGCATACGGCGTCATATGTCCTTCTTCCAGAATCTGACTGCGTAGGTCACCAACACTGGGTACACATAAACGTTTCCCCAGCATCAATGCACTATCCTCAGCTATGCAAAACTTGTCTTCTTTCCCACTACGGACT
>JAKUCV010000014.1:69972-83787 GCA_028386065.3 Turnera subulata | reverse complement strand
TTATTCCATAAGTATGTACTTTCCAAAAATATTATTTCTACAAATTATTATTTTCTTTCCATATACCATATAATATTTTCTAAAATTATTTCCTCGAAATATTTATTTTCCATACCATAATATATTTTCTCAATCTCATTTTTATTTTCTTCCATTTTATTTCCCAGATTTCATTTTCTTTCTATTTCTCTTTTTTTTTAACTAAATCGGACTGGGCCTAAGTCTTAGTCCCAAGCCCAAAGCCTAATCCAATCCAACTATCCTAACTCATCTCACCCTAAGCCCAACGTTAAAGCCTAAAGCCCAAGCCCAACTGTTTCAACCCAACCATTTAGCCCATAACTCATCTGACCCAAATTCAACCCGCAGGTCGACCCGACCCATATCACGTCTCATCCGGGTCGGAACCTCTAAAACGGGTTGCTCACCTTGTCTTCACAGGCGGCGGCACGTCGGTCGGGACGACGGAGAGGGCGAGCACCAGGAGGAAGGCGGCGCGAGGAGCAGAGGCGGCTCGTCTTCCACGGGCAGTGGCGGCTTGCAGCCGCGACTAGGAGGAAAAGAGGAAGGAGGGGTGGCCGGTCACGGAGGGGAAGGAGAAGAGGACGGCGGCGAGGCGATTTGCAGACGGCGCGGGAGGACGGCCTTGACACTGGCTTCGTCGGGCGACGTGGCGGTTTCGCCGGAGAGGAGGAGAAGAGGGTGACGAAGTGGTGGTGGCGGCTTTGTGTGGTTGATGGTGGTGTTGGTGAGGGTGGCGCGTGCGGTGGTGTTATGTGCTTTGTTTGTTTTAATTTTTTTTATTATTTTTTTCTCTTTTTCTTTTTCTGGTTTGTGTGTTTCAGGAAGGAAGAAAAGAAAAGCAAGGAGAGGGAGAGATGGTGAAGTTGGTGATGGCGTGCATAGGGTGGTAGAAGAATACAGTTTAATAGGCAACTTAGGCACTAGCAATTCACAGGTATCACAGGAAATGGCGGCTAAATAATTGAACTTCAATTATGCAGTTACTATGCTGCATGTGAAGTGTGACCCACCTGGACCAGAAAATATCCGGTATATCCACTTATTTTATTTCTGGTCCGATAATTCGAGAATAATCTCGGCTTTTTCCGAAGATTCCCGGACCCGGAAAAATCCCAACTTGGTCCGTAAAATCCGCAGAAAAATCCCGAGCGTGGGGCCAGGCTCGATTTCAGAACCCAAAGCTCAATTTACCATAATATATTACCCAAGATTAAAGACCAATGGTAAATTACTGTACATTAACTTAAACAGTCCCGGTAAGGCTGTTACACACCAAGGTAAGCAGCCACAACCCAGAGGTGGATGACGGGTCGAGATGACCCATTCGTGGCGGATCTGACCCGCCTCCTTGCCCGATGGTGTCCTTTTTTTGAAGATAGACCCGATTTTTCACTTTAGTCCCTGACGTTTCGTTTTATGCAGGTAAGTCCCTGCAATTCGTCCTTAAGTAATTTATGTTCTTAATTTTGTCCTAAACGAATATATTAATGTTTAATTAATGTTATTTTTGAGTGATTGAATGTTTAATTAATGTTGATCTTGGGAATTGAATGTATTATGAGCTCACGGTGAGTCTCGGAAATTAGTTTTTGGCTGGTGAACAGTGTTTTCGGCCGGAATCTGGCGATGAATAGTAAATCTGGCGATGAATAGTGATTTTTGGACATATGAATAGTTCTTTCCGGCGGCCGCGAATAATGATTTTGATCAGAATCCGGCAAACCCAGAAGTGTTTGGCCGGAATTTGATGCCTCGGCACTATAATCCGGCACGGTGAATAGAAATTTCCGGCGACCGTGAATAGTGATTTTAGCCGGAATTTTGAATCCTCGAATTTTTCCCGGCAAAGCCCGGAAGACCGTTATATAAGCCCGGAAGGCTGTTATATTTATTTATTGGACGGCTAAGCCGCCTTTAACGTATAAGCGTATTATATATGTTATTGCTGAAAGATTTATCGAGTAAGCATATTTTCTGTTTTTATTTAAATTCCGATTGGGCTATTAAAAACGCCCATTATTCATTTTTTGGCCGGCTACGCCGCCTATTTATTTATATTTTAATTGGGCTCGTGTAAGGTCCATCGCATTTAATTTTCAACAGTTTAATTTTCATTGGGCTAATTAATTAAAGGCCCATTGCATTTAAATTCCAGCCATTTATTTTTAATTGGGCTATATTAGGGCCCATTGTATTTAATTTTCTCGTCTTTAATTTTACTTATGGGCTCGTACTAGGCCCATTATTTTAATTTCCTGCCATTTACTTTACTTGGGGTAATTAATATAAGGCCCCTTGCTTATTTATTTTAATTAAGCATTTATATATTCAATTATGTTATTTGAATTTGAGGCTCTTAAAATTTCCGGAAGAAATTTATAATGGGCATTAAATGCGAAAATGCATTTAAATGAGAATAGTCTGAAAGACTAAATGTAAGAGTCCAGAAGACTCGGGAAAAGAAAAATACAACGAA
The DNA here is from genome assembly GCA_028386065.3 of Turnera subulata. NCBI lineage: Eukaryota > Viridiplantae > Streptophyta > Magnoliopsida > Malpighiales > Passifloraceae > Turnera > Turnera subulata. Next base: position 81,287 of record JAKUCV010000014.1, on the reverse strand, counting down.
GACTGGAAGTCTTACCGTTCAAAAGATCCTGAAGATCCTTCAAAGAAAAATCGAAAATAAACACTATTACCACCAGAAGATGGAAATTATATGACCACCAGAAGGTGGATATTATACTTGCTTACCCTGAAGGAGCAATTTATTTTATATTCAATTTATTTTTATGTTCAGTTTAAATTATTACGCATTGCAATTTATTTTTTTTTATTTTTCAGTAATTTATAATTGTTTCTTAGAATAATGCCTGAAGCATTAGTCTCGAAGACAATGCAAAATTGACATCCACAGGGGGAGAATTATATGTGTGGATGTCAATATAACACATTATGACATCTTGAAATGAAAAATGATTAACACGCTCCAGAAGAGCATAAATTCGAATATGTTCCTGAAGAACGCATGTTTTAATATGATCTAGAAGATCGTATATTTACGCGAGTACAGACACCCCCAGTAATAAAATGAATTATTATGGATCCCAAATGAATTGACTCAGATTTATTCCCTGGAGTGAATAAGACAGTATAATTATTTGTGCCTGTGGGCGTAAATGAGATAATAAATGGAAAAGGCTCAAAGTAAACATGCATATTATTATTGCAAAAACAGATCCATAACTGGAGAACATTCAAAGAAGAATGGTTCTCATACATATGTTTAAACAAGTAATCTATCTGTTGGGTTCAACATTAACCCTGAAACTCTGAGCCTCACCATTAATGTTGACCCTAACACTGTCATTCCAGGAGAACCACATACCACCCCTGTTGTTTTCTCCAGGTATCTCAAACCGATTCGTTGGAGGAAAACGAAGTGGAATCACACCATGATTCTCTCCTGCTTGCCACAAAGTCTCAGTAATCAGTACCATGTTAGGCTTGTACTGATTCTTCAGATCCCTTAAGGTACGCACAAAGTCTTGAGACCTTCTTGCTATACCCCTGCAATTCCACAATAAAAGTCGTACCTTAGGCCATGTAGGTGGTAACCCAGTCACCCTTGGGACGCTCCGAGCCATCATGGAAACCTGATAATAACTGCTTTCATTTAAAATTTGACATGAAGGCTCTAGCTGAAATTCCTGCATCCTAGCAGATATGAAAAACATTATAGAGTTAGCTGAGCCATAAAAATTTGTCCTGAGATTGCCTTGGTCCTCCAGGAAGAAAGTTTCTTCCATTGGAGTCACAAAGAACCTAGACGAGTATAGCTCATCTACAAAAACCAAACGTGGGATTCTTGCTAGCTCATTAGGCAGTTCCTCTTGTTGTTCATTTACCATGCTATAGGCCAATCTATTTCTTCTGCCTAGTGAGGCACCCTCAACAAAGAAAACAGTAGCTGGGGAAGGCATTTTTGTCTTGGTTGAGTTTTTTTCTTTTTCTTTGCTTTGATGAATTTTTCTATATCTATGAGTTTTCTTGTATCTTCCCATGTAATCCTTCCCCCATTTTATAGCCTGAGCATAGATAGCCAGGTGTCCCCGAAAAGATCCAGAAGATTTTTCGGTGGATTATATTATTATTCAGAAAATTCCAAAGCTTTACAATCCTCGCGGATTTGCTTTTGGAAATGTCTGCCGCTACATTAATTATTGCTCAATAATTCTGATCTTTTCCGACATGAGTGGCAGAAATAAGTTTAAAATTGGCACATATATAGCTAGCCTGAAGCTAGCAGTTGAGTAATTGAAACTTAACATATCCAGCCAGAAGCTGGAATGCACTAGCCTGGAGCTAGCAATTTTAAGTGTTCACATGCACAGCTTGCGCAGCCTGAAGCTGGCACCAACTTAAAGTTGGTTCATGGATTTATTGTTTTGGCATGACCGGTTGGGCCATCCCGGGTAAATAATGATGCACAAAATTTATTTGGTCATTCATTGAAAAACCAGAAGTTTTACAATCAATGAATTTCTATGAGTTTGTTTGCTGTGAAAGTTATTATACGGCCTTCCTAAAATGAGAATGGCCGAGTATCACCAGCAAGTTTGATAATAGTTCAGGGACATAAACGCGGACTGATAAATCCGCGGTGTTAACCATCTAGGTAATTTTTACGATCCATCGACTAGATGGTCTATTGTGTAATGCAAGTGGTCATTGTGCGCACTTGTTTTAATGATTAAGCCACTTGCGGGTACATATCCCTACTTATGTTACTAGACTATATGTCTAGATTATGCTGATATATTTCTTCAATGGAGAATGTATATCATTGGAAATAAACCCAAACAGATCTGGGCCATATTGACAATTGATTGCAGGACCATTGATGAAATATCACTGTTTGAGAAAATGGTATTTTATATGCAGCAACACTTGAGTGCATCAAGCCAACATGATAAGATCTCCCCTTTAATTGATTAATGGTCACATGATAAAAATGCTCCACCATAGCATTGTTTTGTTGGTCCTTAAAGAAGATTGGGAATATATGTTGTGTATGTTGGGTATGTTAATTTGATGATAGAGTTTACCCAACATAAGGGGGAGGAAAGAAGCAGCTGGATCAAGATATTATTGAAATGCATTATCAATATATGATTGTTGATCCTCATATACATTAGTATGAACCTGAAGTTCAGAAGAAGATGATTCATTTGCAGGAAAATTGATATGCAATTGCCAGACACATTTAAATTAAGTGTGACCATATACCAACTGCAAATGCTCCTGCTTAAATTGATGTTCCTGAAGAACAATATAAGTATGCAAATAAATCTATATATTATACTCGGTTCCAAAAGAAATTCTCGATAGAGAAAAAGGAGGAAAGAAATAAGATGGCCCCAGTAAGAAAATAAGGCCTCCAGTAGAGGTTTGAATTAAAAAGTCCTCCAGAAGAGGTTGGTTTTTTGACACAAATTGATAAAGTTCCAGAAATAACTCAGGTACCTGAAATAAATGAGCATGATGAGATCTCAATCACAGTGTCAGAAATAAGATGGAACCGACGTGAAATAACCGTCGACGGAATACAATTTTTATTTATTATATAGCGCTAAATAAAATGAGGATCATGAACCTACTAATGAAAGTAGGTGTTGTATGATTGGCCAAAATATATGAGATATAATTAAAGGCTGTGTTGGACTCGCATGTGAAGCGAGTAATTTTTCGGACCTGTAGTTCGTACACCAGATGGTGTAAAATTTAATCGGTCGGTAAATGGGTATTTGTGAGGAAAATATAAATGAGATATAAAGCACGGTTGCACAAGGTTTTACCCGAACGACCTTATTTTTAATTATGAGGAGATACACTCCCATGTGGTGGATGCAATTATTTTGATAAGTCTGGCATTATATGAAAAGAATTAGAAATGCATCTAATGAATGCTTTTACAGCCTACTATGGATCCATAAGTTGTGAGATATACATAAAGATCCCTGCAGGATCCCAGTTGTCTGAAGCAACTAATTCCCGGGAAATTACAAAAATTGAACTGAGTTTAAATCATTTTGAGTATGAATAAATTTGTATGTTTAGTGATTGGAATTCCAGAAGAGGTTTCCAAATACCGTACTATTAGACTAGTTCTGGAGTACCCTGTCTAAGTGCAATATGTATTGCTTGTAACATAAAGCCTGAAGCTTTTGATTTAAGCCTATTGGCAATATATGTATTTGCTCTTATCTTCAGGGAATAACAAATGTGTAATCCTGTAAACCCGAAAGAGAGTATAGTTGATTTTTGCAGATGTAGATTCCTTATTTAGTCCACATAAAGTACAGACGGACATCAGCTACAACTTTACACATGATGTTGCTATATTATCGGGCCTACAAAAGCAAGATGGGAAGATAGACGCTCCAATAACAAATTATGAAGATAATGCTGTCAACATTGCCCAATTGAAGGACGGATATGTCAAAAGTAATCAGACAAAAATACACGTCACCCGAAGCTGACAAGGATGATTGGCATGCTACGACATCAAGATATCAATGGAGGTCAAAATGAGGGGGAGTAGAATACGCACTGCACTCTTTTTTCCTTCACCAAGTTTTTATCCCACTGGGTTTTTCTTGGTAAGGTTTTTAATGAGGCAGTATCCCCAAAGCATATTCTACCCATCAACACAATGACATCCAAGGGGGAGTGTTATAAAACATGTATATTACATGTATTATACATGTATGTATGTCATTGTAATATGTACGAAATACATACATTATTTACTTATATAAAGAAGATGAAAAGAGAAGAATAAGATTGAAGTTATCGGGACTGAACCCGACTTATGCTCTCCACCCTACTGATTTTCTTCCTCACTTTCCCCTCTAATATCTCTTGATCAAAGCACCCAAAACACAAGATCAATAGCACGTTTTAAAACAGAGATTAGAATTTTTTTATCGGCCATTCATGATGAATATATAGAGAAACACAAATAAAATGTATACAACAAGTTACAAATACAATAAAATGTATACAACAAGTTACAAATAGAAACATCCAAATGTAGTAAGTGGACATTCATATTTCCCAATAGCTATTCAACCTATTAAGGAGGATAACTCACAACCCGTAAGGCTTTACAAGTAGGAAAAATATGCTTGCTTCACAAATAATGCAACAAAATAGATAACTTCTACTCAAACTTGAATGGCATGGTTTCTGCAACTTCTACCATACCTATTTAAGCCTGTTGGAACTAATAGAAACAAGAAAATCATTATAGACCCGAGATCCGTTTGGTTTCCGGTAAGACGAGCCAAAAATCTCATCACATATCTGCTAAAGAGTAGTGAATGCTTTTAGATCTCCAACTAAATTGGGTCAAAATACTTCTTAAAGCTCTAGATTTAAAGAGATAAAGTTTTCTTTTGACAAAATGTTCCAATAAAAGGAGCAAATAAACTACCAATAAAGTGCCCCGACCCGTATTTACCGTACACAGTAAACACGTGCCGAAACTATTCTTATTGATAGGAAACACAGCACAACTCGCATGTATTTTACAGCAGCAAACCATATAATACAATCGTCACCCATGCTCGGGGACCATTATTCAGCAGTACACAGCTCACTATATACAACAATAACATAGAAAAGAGCAAGCAGTCACTACAGCGGAATTATAATACAGCATCATATGCAACAGAACAGTAGCGGAAGACACTATGCATATGCAGCGAGGTATGGATCCGGAGTCAGGTGGAAAAGAAAGCAGCAGCCATCGAACGTCGTACCTGAACTACGAAGCAACTAAACCTACGAGATGAAACCCCGCAGGCGAGGGGTGAGTCCGAAGTGCTCACCGACGAAGGATAAATAGAGATATATAATCAACCGTAATACTTTCGAAGTAAACACAGACAAACACAACACAAGAAATCTACCATAACACAACTGAGCCAAGACCAAAAGAATGCTTATTATTATTATTACCAATTTTATCTTCCGGGCCCCATCACTGGACAAGCTAGGGTCGTACCTGGTTATTAACTAATTCCGGATGCCAGGCCAAAACACAATCTGGGATCAACATCCCAATCACAACCAATCCGGGATCAACATCGCAATATCAACAAATCCGGGATCAACATCCCAATAACAACATCATCCAGGATCAACATCCCTAACAACCAACCAAACCGGCCATGACACCACAGAACTAGCCTCTAACCATCTAGTCGTACCACTACTTTCCACATGACAATTATATCATCATCTCAATTTCAGTCCAGTTTCACTACTCTATCCTCAATTAACCAACTTTCCATTACTTTAGATTATTCCACAGACCAAGTCAACAACAGACTCACAACATCATTTAATCCCAAATAACAGTTCAGCTTAAATTCTCAACACAATATCCACAAGTCTAAACACAATCCAACAACAGCATCAACAATTTCTATAGCAATCAGGGAACAGACAATAATCGTTCAGCAGTTCAATCAAACAACAAAAACAAACACAGTATTACGGGCACATATCCAAGGTTATCCATCCTCACCTTAGCCGATTATCAGTTATGAAATTGTCCAACAGACTCCAAGTCCGGTTCCTCAGGTATCTGCTCGTTATCAACTCCTATATCAAGCAAATAATATGCACACATAAGTGATATGCAAATGTCATGCTACTACTGAATACCGAAAAATAAATACTAACTTGTCTCGGTTACTTCCCCGGGTTAACTTTCCATTATCGTCATAATTCACCATTTATTTCTAGTGTCTAAAATAATACTATACTTATACCTATACCCAGATATTATTCCGGTACAATACTTCTTTGATAATACCCTTTCCGAATATTTATTTTTCTCCAAAATAATTATTTTTTTACCATATATATTCTCAAAATATTATTTCCAAAAATATAAACCTTTTTCCATAATTATTCCATAAGTATGTACTTTCAAAAATATTATTTCCATTTAATTCTATTTTCCAGATTTTATTTCTTTTCTTTTTTTTATTAAAAATTGGACTGGGCCTGTGAGTCCAAGTCCAGCCTACTATATGGGCTAACCCAAGCCCCAAGCAGGCCCAGGTGCCAACCCACACAGCTGGCCCGCAACTATCAGCCCACTAGCCCGAAACCATCAGCCCACTAGCCCACGGACGCAACCCACGATCCGCCGGGTTAACACATCCAGGTCGACCTAGACCCATTGCTCAACTGGGTCATGCTCACCTCGTGAACAGCAGCGGCGGCGCACGCGGACGGACAGCGAGGCGAGACAGCGCGCGGTGACAAGAACGGCACGCGACAGCGGAGGGAACGTGGTGAAGGGCGCTCGGCTGCTGGTGAGGTTCGTCAGCGACGGGCAGATGGGGCGGCTCGTCGATCTGCAGGTGAGCAACTCGGCGGCATGTCGTCGGGTTGCTGCGAAGAGAGGAGGAGACGTCGAGCTTGCCGGCGTGCTGCAGTGGCGGTAAGCGAAGGTGGAGAGGAAGGAGGAAGGTGGAGTAGATGGCGGCGGTCGGCAGTTGGTGGCTCGGGTCGGTGTGTTGTGGATGAAAATGAAGAGATGGTGCAGGGGAAGAGAAGAAGAAAGGGTTCACGGGCAAATACTAGCGAAGCACGGGTTAGGCAAGCAGTTCACATGCTTCACAGTTGAAGGCGGCTGCTGCCTCATTACTGTGCAGCATGTGTAGCGTGTCCCGTCCGGACCAGAAAATAATTATAATACCCCCTTGACTTTATTCCTGGCCCGACAACTCGGGGTTAATCCCGACTTTTCTGAAGATTCCTGGACTCGAAAAATTCCAACTTGGTCCGGAAAATCCGCAGAAAAATCCCGAGCGTGGGACAGGGCTCGGTTTCGGAATCCGATGCACGAATTATCATAAATTAATTACCCAAGATTAATTTTAATGGTAAATTACGGAAAAAAATTATTATGGTACCGGTAAAAAACGTAAAAATTACCCGGGCTGTTACAACCAAATAGTAACTGATTGACTAATATAATCATAAATTTATCATGAAAAGTAGAGGATGGGACTTACCCTCAGCATGAGAGCCACGGCAGTCCGAGATCTGTTTTTTGAAAAAAAAAAAAAGAGAGAGAGAGAGAGGAAAGAGTGTTTGGAGAGAACATGAGCAAATAAGTTACCAATTTTGTGTGACTATTATGAGAATTAGAGAGTAATTTTTCAATTTGAGCCTACCATTTCCAATCTCTACAATTTGGGGAGGAATTGGAGTGGAAAAAAGTTAAGAAATTATGTGGTTGTCTTTGTTATGTTTTTCCTTTTGCTAATAACAAATCCTAAAACCATAATTTTAGACTTTTAAACTTTTGCATAGATAATAAAAAATTATATTTTCCCCTTCATCACTCCTCCCACCTTGTAACTTCTCAAACAAGAGAGGAGAAAATAATTTTCTCTCTCTCCATTCACTCCCTTCAGATTCATTGTTTTTCTTTCTTCCCCATTTTATTTCCCAAACTCAGCTTCAGTGACCGTTGAAGGCATTGGGCTTGGATAGCTTGCTTTCCTGGTTTCGGATTCAACCTATGTTTTTGTGTTCTTTTCTTCTTTTTTTTTTTTTTAACAGCGGTGTATTTCATTACTGCAGGTCCAAGTTAATTACAGAAGAGAATCCGCTTGGCAACTGACATATACCAAACCCAGTGCTCAAGCATAATCTAGCATTCTTTACTTGGAGTACTAATTATGTGGGCTAGTACGGATTGCTGGCTAGGGAAAATAGGCCCATTCTAAATGCATGGCCGGATGCTTGGAGTACAAGGTCCTCCACATAAGACATAGACCCAAGGCACAAACAGGAAAGTTGTTCACTATCAATCAATCCTTGAAAACGAAAATCCACAACCAGCAATCCACACAAATAAAAACCTAATGCACAAAAAATCTCCAAAATTTGCATCAAACACCACAAGAAAATCCAGAAAAAACACCTTACATCAGCCACCTGTCATTCCACCACACCCTGCACATTAAAGTCCCTCTCATTCACCCATACTGTCCACCTATCCAATTCACAGACCACAAACTCATCCTAAGGCCCAGAACTAAAACCCCACACAATTCCCTAAACAGCTAAACCTTTACCATACAGACAAACAAACCACCCATTAGAGCCACACAAACCCATTAATCCTCTCATGCACAGAACCAATCACATACACCTTTGCTTCCTTACCAAAATTTGCATTTACATAAGCAACTGAAGACGCATACAGAGAGGGAAAAAAAAAACATACAAGGCAAAAAAGAAGAAGAAAAAAATGGGGTGCAACTCTTCAAAGCGAGTTGACGCCACTACAGATGTGTACCGTCCTGCCCCTACAAGCTTTGCAAAGTTTGATATCAACTCCATAGAAGAGCCATGGATAGTGGTAGACAATAAAGACCTGCAGGAAACCCAGAACAAGCCCTCGCACGTGCCAGCTCCATTACTTGACAAGCTTAACAAGCTAGAAGCTGATACTCCTCATTCCTGGGACGAGGTTAGTAAAGCCCTAGAAGATTTGAAACCCACCTTCAATGACAAAAACCCAGAACCAAAACACAACCAAACTTCTCCTCAAACCCTAGAGAAGAAGGATCAAACCCTGAAGAAGAGCAACTCCATTCACACCCTTGAAGAGCTGGACGCGAAACTGTCTTCAAAGCCGGAGAAAGAAGAGTTGAAGAAGGCCGAGTCTTCGAGGTTTCCTCACCAGCTGAAGAAGAAGACGACAGAGCCGGCAGGGGGGGCTACTGAGCTGCTATTATCAGACCGAGTCGCGGTCGAGTCAGGTGGCGGGGTTATAAAGCCGGTGAAGGAGAACATATTCATCTTGAAGGACAGGCTAGAGAGGCAGAAGGAAGGGAAGCCGGTGATGAAGTGGGACCCACTGAGGGACTACCCGGAGAAGTGCCCTCCCGGCGGGGCAGACTCGGTGGTGGTCTACACGACGTCGCTGAGGGGGGTCCGCCGCACGTTCGAGGACTGCACGCGGGTGAGCAGCCTGCTGGAGCTGCACCACGTGGTGTTCGACGAGAGGGACGTGTCGCTGCACGGCGAGTTCCTGAACGAGCTGAGGGAGCTGGTAGGGGAGGAAGGGGCGAGTGCGCTGCCTAGGGTGTTTGTGAAAGGGAGGTACGTAGGGGGAGCGGAGGAGGTGGTGGAGTTGAACGAGTCGGGTCGACTCGGGAGGATGCTGGTGCACGCACGTGTGGAGAGGGTGTTGGGGAGGCAAGCGTGCGAAGGGTGTGGGGACGCTACGTTCGTGCCGTGCTTGGAGTGTGGTGGGAGTTGCAAGGTGTTTTTGGAGGATGGGACTAAGGAGAGGTGTGGAAAATGTAATGAGAATGGATTGGTGAGGTGCCCCACTTGTCATTAATTAGTGTTGTTGTTTTTACTCGTAAGAAACTCTTCAAGGTAAAGATTGGTGGATAAAAGTTGAAAGAAGATGGGAGATTATAGTGGATAATTAAGTGGAGGAGGATGTGGGTTGATCAATATTGTCTTCTTTCTTTCTCCTTACGATGTTGGTGTCTAGTGGGGTTGATTTTGAGCTTTGAATTTTGTTACATTAATGATGATGAAGATAGAGACGGGGAAAAATCTAAGTTGTAAATTGTACGCTTTATTAGCATATATTTGTTCGATATTTCTCTCTTATAAAAAATACTACATGTGGTTCTTAAGGGATAGTTTGTGGTTTTTTTAATTTTTAACATCTTTTAAATGATGCTTTGCTAGCTGCTAGAGATTTCTGGGTAGTCATTCTCTCACAGGTCTCTCGATAAAATCCAATTTTCTTTCTTCTGGTTGTGGATGAAGCATAAGTTCGTGGACATCATTTTTTTAAAAGAAAATGAAACAATTATTTAATTTTGTCACTTTGTTTTAGTTTTTTTAAGTTGCAATACCTATGTATGAAATTATGCGATCGTTCTATTATGTGTGTGAAAAAGAGCAATGTAGCTAAATGATAAATTGTAGTTTATTTTTTCTCTAATAAATCGCATATTTCTTACGTTAAAATTAGATATGACTAAAAAGACTCAGATGGGATATTTTTTGTGGCGATGAGGGGCCAACATCACTCTGGACCTGGTGTGGCTATATATTCTCGTTGCCTCTAGCCCTCTTCATTACAGGCCCATCAGAGACCCTACCTGTATTAATTTCTGTGATGGCCTAAGATCTCTTCCTTCACAGGCCATATATAGAAACTTCTAAATGCAATCAAGGTACGTACCCTTACAAGATCCAATGTCATTGTTTTGTTATTCTCCCAAACATACTCTTCGTAGATAATCTATGTAGGCCGAAATTTTTTTTTGGTAAATTGGAGAAGTACATTCATATAATAGTTCAAAATACATCAGATCGCAAGGGCCAAGTAACACCTCGCGCTTCTGTAGCCAAAATATCCTGCACATGTGCAGGTGGGCTGTGCAAAATAGTAAGTCCCATATTGTGGTGATAAGCACTAGCAGCAAGCTTATCAGCGCACATATTAGCCATTCTGTTCACAAAAGAGATGATTACTGACCAATCTTTTGCAAGCAAAAATTTGATCTCTCTAACAACATTATCTAGTTCTAAGTCTGGTTCCAAATCGGAAGTAATCCACTCAATAGCAATCAAAGAGTCTACTTCCAGTTCCAGATTTTTGCATTGGAAACTCCAAGCTAGTTTCAAACCCGTGAGGATGCCCCAGAGTTCTGCTTGTAGTGGTGAGCATGATCCCAAATTCAAAAGAAAACCCGAAACCCAAGAGCCATTTGAGTTTCTCAAAACACCGCCAGCCGCAGCTCTATCTGCTTGCGGTAGCATTGATCCATCAGTATTCAGTTTCAGCCATCCGGTTGGGGGGGGGGGGGGGGG
>JAKUCV010000014.1:0-67137 GCA_028386065.3 Turnera subulata | reverse complement strand
AACTTTATAATTTGAATGGCATTTCTAGAACTTTTAATATACTAAAACGGTAGATTGTTTTCCAAAATGGTTCCTGGGTTTTCTAATGAATTCCATTAAGATAAAGGATACTGTGTTGTTATGCAAGCCTTCCACTATTTCGCTTAGCTGTTAGGAGTGTCTTTAGTTTCTTTAATATATGAGTTATAACCCGTAGGCTCAATCTGGTCAAATAGGGGCATTGTGGTGTTTGGTTTGCACCATGCTTCTTATACCTCCCAAATTAAATAATGATAATAAAAGTTGTCATCACATAGACCATTTGGTTAACATTATATTTTGGTTTCCTGCTTTGAGGCCGTGGCTTACACACCTGACATTTTGTTTCTTGAACTCGATTAAATTGGTTCGTAAGGGGATCTTTGGTTGTACTAACATGTTGGGCCTTGTTCTTTGTTCGTCTAATATCCCGTGTCGGGTTGAGAATAGTGGTCTATAAATTTATACACCTAAGTACACAGCATGCCTGCGTTCTTTGTCTTTTGAAAGAATATTCAAGTGGTATATGTGACTATATGCTTAGGCATCGGAGATACCTTAGGAGCATCAAGGTTTTATGTCGAGGCAAGTTTGGATGCTAGCTATCTGTTGCCAGGTGAGGACTTATAAACCTTTGTATGCATTACTGCCTACAATGCTCGGTTAACTGTCTTGAAATATAAAAAGTGGTATTAATTGTTGGTCTCGAATGTTGTATGCGTGCTTGTTTGATGTGCTGATGTGGCTATCTGCGAGTGTACTGTGTTGGTGATATCTCTGATGTTGTATGCATGATTTGTGAACTGTGTACCAGTGTGATATATTATGCCTGCCGTGCATGAGTTGTTTTGTGTGTTAAATAACGTGATATATGGATTTGTGGTTTGTGTGGTGGATTGTGGGCTGGAGGCCCGGACTTGAGTTTAAATTGTTAAATCCACACAACCCTGATTGAAATAACGTATGGTACAACTCTTAAGGAATAAATGTGAATAACGAATTATAATTAAGTCTACTGTGGGGCTGTTGACCGGTTGGTTCGAGCGGGAAGTAATACCCCTCGGGATGGCATGCGGGTTTGCATGTGGGCCTGTGATGGCCGGTTCTACCTCCCTCCTTCTACCTCCCCCTTTCTACCTCCCTCTTTCTCTCTCTCTCTCTCTCTCTCTCTCTCTCTCTCTCTCTATGGATATGTTGGGCTTCGTGCCTGGTTTATTTGGGCTTCGTGCCTGGTTTATTTAGGCTTCGTGCCTGGTTGTCTGATCAGACGGGACCGAGCTCGACGCACACAGTAGAGGGCCCTAAATAAAATACTTAACCTTAATAACAAAGTTAATAATATAAGTAATGATAGTGATGGTTGAAGTCTGGTGATGACAGGTGTTATGTATTGTGAATTGTTGTGCTCTGTGTTTGCTGTTGCCATTGTCGGTGTATTTGTAGTTGATTTGTTTTGTATATTATTGGTTTATTTGTCTGCGGTGAGACAGTGGTTGGTCTCATCCCCTCACAGTTTTACACAGGTTAGCTGATCGTTGATCAGAGGTGCATATCAGCAGGTGGCGGTGCTTTCCTCTCCTCGGGTCGGATCCATAGGGTTCAATGCATACTTGTTATCATTTGTATAGTCTTCCGCTGCATACTCGTTGTTGTGTAATTTGTTGTATAAATGTTCATTGATTTTGTTGTTGACATTGTATCCCGGGTAGAAGGGCATTTTGGTCACTTCACATGATGTATATTCTTTAATGAATAATTTGGGATACAGGTGTCCCGGGAATGATAAGGACAATTTGGTCAATTTATAATTAATTTGTAATTTATATTAATAAATTGGGACTTGGGCGTTTCATCACTAATCTCCTGGGTCAGGTCCGGATCAGTGTTGCGCGAGCAGAGAATCTTGGTTTTGGGGCCACTAACTTTCTGCCCAGACATAGCACAGAAAGTATCCAAGCAACCTTTGATAACCTGCACTTGATCCCGACTTGCTTCAGCAAACAAGACAAGGTCATCTGCAAAAAATACATGAGAGATCCCAGGGCCCCTCATGCTTAAATAGATCGGCTTCCACCTCCCCGAATCCACCTCGAGTTGAATAAGGTGGCCCAACCTCTCCAAGCAAAGCACAAAGATATAAGGAGAGAGGGTCGCCCTGTCTGATGCCTCTGGTGGGAGAAAAGAAATCAGTAGTATCTCCATTAAGAGCAATCTTCAAAGAGGATGTCGTGATGCACCGCTTAATTAAACAACAAAGGGCGCATGGAAAACCTGCCAACTGGAGGGTATCCTCAATGAAAGACCAGTTGAGCCTGTCATAGGCTTTTTCAAGGTCCACTTTTATGGCCATGACTCCTGTATTCCCTTTTTTGCGGCGCATAGTGTGCATTGCCTCTTGGACTATGACGATGTTGTCAGTTATATGTCTCCCAGGGACAAAGCTGCTTTGATTTTGGGCTACTAGAGAGGGTAGAACAGGTTTGATGCGCTCCACCACAATCTTTGTTATCAATTTGTATACAATGTTGCAGAGCCCAATGGATCTGAATTGTGCCAAATTCTCAGGAGCCTCCGTTTTTGGGATTAAAACGATGGAGGTTCTGTTGAGTGAAGCATCCCAATACCCCTGATGAAAAACCTGTTTGATGAAATCACAAATGCTCCCTCTTACTGTAGCCCATTGGGACTGAAAAAATCGGGCATGAAGGCCATCAGGCCCAGGAGCTTTTAATGGACCCATCACGAAAAGGCAGTTCTTGATTTCGTCAGAAGAGACCTGTTGCTCCAGTGATGCCATGGCATCCACAGGCCCTAATGAAAATCTGGTAGTCACAAAAGATGGTGTGCGATCAGCCACTTCCTCCTGAAACAGGTGCGAGAAGTGCTCAAGTGCCAAACTCATAATAGGTCCATGACCTGTGACCCAAGCACCATTCTGATTCTTGAGAGCCAAGACCCGATTTTTTTTCTTCTAATTAGGGTTGTTTTATGGAAAAAATTTGTGTTCCGATCTCCCGCAGTAATCCACTGGCTTCTGGATTTCTGGAACCAAAATAGCTCCTCTTAAGCTAACACCTCGTCCAGCTCCTTCCGCAACTCAGTCTCAAGGATGGATAGGAATCGGGAAGGGTTATTAGATAAGAATCTTTGAATACCATTGATCCTTGATGTCAACCTTCGCTTTCGGTGCAGGATATGCCCAAAAACTATTTTATTCCATACCTCAACCTTATGAGTGAATTGTTCAATCTTTTCCGAGAGCACCAGGTTACCGTGCCACTACTCTTTCACCATTCTATCAAAATCCGGATGAGAAAGCCAAGCCGCTTGGAATTTAAAACTAGAGGGATTATTTTTAACCTGGGAAGACGCCACTAGCCGGCATAGTATTGGGCAATGATCAGAGCATATTTTGGGGAGGTGGAGAACTGCTGATTCTGGAAAGTGATCTAAGCAGGCACTATTTCATAGAAATCTATCAATTCGGGCTTGTTGATGCCCACTCTTCCATGTTAACTGTTGGTCGGTAAAACCCAAACCCACTAAGCCAGTGTCAAACATCAATTGCTGAAACAAGGTATTTGCGCGACTAGGTTGTCCCCATTTATTGAGTCTCTCCTTGCCTGCCAATACTGCATTAAAGTCACCGCCAATCAACCAAGGTTCAGTGATTGTCGGTGCTAAAACAGTGAGATTATCCCACAAAAAGCGCCTCCACTTCTCTTGAGGTGAGGCATAGACTTATGTAAATAGGAAAGATGCGCCATTGACATGCATTCTAAGATGAATAAATTGGGTATGATTATGGATTATTATAACCGTCACATTGATGTTGTCCCAAAGGACCCAAATCCCTCCAGCAAATCCCCTAGCATCCACTCTGTGAGAGTTCCTGTACCCAATTCTGGTAATGACCCTTTCTGCTGTACGACCACTAATTTGGGGTTCCACAATAACTGCCACATCAGGCCTCCACACTCTTTTCAGTTCCTTCATCATTCGGCGAAACTGATTTTTGCCAGCTCCCTGGCAATTCCATGTCAAAATAGACGTCATGGCGAAATTAAAGTTGGGGAGGGATTGCACCTACAGTGCTCATCCCTTCAGATATGTCCATGTCAACATCATCAGTGTCTTTGCTATTTTCATCTTCTCATTCCATTGGGAGACTGGTTCCACCTTGGTCACTGGTGACATTTACCGCATCACTGCCTAATTGTTTCTTGTTAGGTACTAGTGTATTAGGATTCATTACTGGTTGAATTAGGTCTCCTGGGTCAGGTGGCCTGGGGGATACTACAGTGGGTTGTGTTTTGGCTGGCTGGGTGTAGAAATGGTGTTTCGGGACAGCTGGCTTACAGTAGCTAGTTGGTGGTTGAGGATTTAGGGTGACAATAGAGGCATGTTGTGACTCATCTAAGGTGATTACAGTATGGGCACTGTGCATTGTAGAGGATGAGGCTTTGGACGTATTTGGTGTGTGGGTCTTAGGTTCAATATGAGATGATCTGGACACTCGCTCAAAGAAATTGGATACGTCCTTTAAGGGAGTACGTGTGGGCTGTGTTTAAGGTAGACTAGACTTGTGGGGTGTCAGTGATGAAGAATTTTTCTTTGGGTCCTGGGCCTTTTTTGAAGTAGACCCCTTCTTGTTTGTGTTTTTGGATTGAGGCTTATAGTTTAGGGTATTGAACAATAGAGTTGGGTTTGGATTGGGGCTGGCCTGGTAGGCAGTCTGATTAGGTAAAAAGGGGATGGGACCATCTGACTTAGCGAGGGCGGCATACCTGTTGTCACCGGGTCCACCACGTGATGCCGGGTGGGGTGCTCGAGGTTCTGAGATCTTCCTGGGGGGGCGACGTGCCCGAATGGGTACATTCACCCACTCGCCAACCTTCTTCTGCGGAGGCGATGACGCTTCTAGCACTTGAGGAGAGACAGGATGAGGGGTTGCGACCGAGGAACGGGGAAGATCGATGTCCACTACCTGGGCTTGTTTTGGTGGTTGGTGACTAGCAGTAGGACAACCCACACTTTCATGCCCTATCAAGCCACAAAAGTGATAAACTGGAGGTAGTCCCTCATAGTACACCTTGATGGTTTCGCCCTGCAAGATGACTGTGTCCTTCAGGGGTTTTGTAACATCAATAGCCACTGCCACCTTTGCAAACTTGCCCCGCTTGGATTTAGCCGTGTTGGAGTCAATTTTCATCGTTCTTCCAACCAAGTCCCCAAGTGTTCTAAGAATCCGAGAGTGGTATCTCCCCAAAGGATAATCCGGAAATCGGATCCAAACTGCCACATTCTTAATGGTATCCTTAGCCGGACGGAAATCATCAGACCATGGTTGGACATAGACAGCATGGCCAAAGACCGACCACGGACCATTAAGTAATACTTTCTCATAATCAATGGAGTTAACAAATCTGGCAACAAAATAATTGTTTTCAAGGTCAATAATTTGGTACGGACCTGTTGGTTTCTACTGCAATTGAAGCTTGGTTTTGAGAGTTTGGTACCCCACGTTCCTACCCAAAAGCCCTCTTCCATGGTTTCTGTAAGCGGGAGATGAAAGACTTGGTCAGTTGAACTTCAGGCCCGTTCTCACCCTCCACAACCGTGATGTCACCTTCCACGTACTCAGGCTCATCTTCATCAAATCAGGTATCATCCTCCATGCCCAACGGTTCCCCTTCAGCTAGCATGTCCTTGTAGCTAAGATTTGGTTCCACCATGGGTAAGTCCTCAGCTCCTGGATCCGGTGGGTCTTCCTCCCTCAATCTCACCTTCTTAGTGCTTCAGGTTCCTACAATCTCAGCCGGACTTGCTGAGCCACCAACGGTGGATGGGACCGTCCGCATGCCCTCGTGGGGCTGAGCCATAAGTGGTGTTTCTGTAGAAGTCAGAGCACACAGCTTTTGTTTTTTTTTTTTTTCTATAAGATTATTCTGTAGACCGAAATTTGATCCATTAACATTGTACAACTTTCGGTTCTATGTACTTCTTTTTAATCTTCAATACTAGTTCCAGCCTTCTGTGCAGTTTGAAGCTTATTGGTTTGTAAACGACAAAAATCCCTATTTTTATCTTAGTGAAAGAAACTGAATCGACTCGATAGAATGAAGATTTAGATTGATTGGAAAAACCAAGTAACTGAACGGAATAATGTTTTCTTCAAACTGGAAGATTTTGCATTGAACGTGTCCTCCACAGAAAAACATAGTGAATCCAATCCATTATTTGATGGATGAATATACCCTTCCATTGAGAAATTCTACTCCCAAAATTTTTTAATAAAAAGGAAAAAGGAAGTATAAAAGGTCTTATAAAGTTCCCAAGGGCACGAGTTGCTTGCTTGATTGATTGGTAGATATAGATGCTGAGGGGTTGATTCGCATTTGCTTGATGATGAATTTCATGCTTTAATTCCAGTAGCTGGTGGGTTCATTGTACAACTAGACAAACTACTTAATAGATTGCCTTTTCTTTTCTATTTTTGGGGCCAAGTAAACACGGATGTTCATGTTAGTTTTGAAGTTTTGGTAACTTACAGTGGTTTGGACTTAGACCTACCTTTCTGCGAGGAAGGGGCCAATCTAGCAGAAAAGGAAATATTGACAGCCTAGAAGTGCAAGGCCCAGAAATCATGGAGCATACACAATTTGAGTGGGAAAGCGACAACAAGGCAATATTGGGCCTTATAACTTGTCACTCGGGTCCATGGTTACGAGCAGAAAAAAGTTGATTCAGTTTGTTTAGTTGAAACTGTCAAACAGATGCAGATATTTAAGTTTCGACAAAAAAAAAAAGAAAAAAAAAAACACAGGAGGTGTGTTAGCAAAGTAAGGCGTCGGGAGTAGCCTGCAAATCGGGTGAGGCCCAAGTGAAATCTACACTCGTGGACTTGGACACCACAAAGTAACCTAAAACCTTAAAACATTGGGTACATGAGTCCATTCTATTTATATTTTACTCACTTCGTCTCTTTTTATCCGATGTGGGACAATTACTCATATTTCAACACCCAACAAGGTGTTGTCCTAAGCTAGCCATCCTGTAAACGAGCCGAGTGAATATATGAGTTTAGTTCAGGCGAGTTTGACTGTGATTTGTAAGAATGTGAGCTCGATCTTGATTCATACCCAACAGAGTTTCAACATACAGGCTTGAGCTGGAGCTGGATTACAATTAAACAGTTCGAACTCGGCTCATTAAGCTTTGTTATTTTCAAACCAAACAATATTTTAGTAAACTCAATTTTCGATCTTAAGCTCGATTAGGTTCACAAGTCCTATGAGTCTAAGTTTTGACCGAGTTTGAGTTGGACTTACTTAAATCAAACTCATAAAACCAAGTCAAGTTCAAGTTCTAATTATTGTAGAGTCGATTTTAGATCATTTCACACCTCAAAAACGATATAATTCGAATTTGTTGGAGTCTCTCATGGTTTCAGGGCTACAAAACAAATTTCCCCTCACTAGCGGGCAGATATTGCAATTCGTGTGGCAGAAGAAAAAACATAATAGAAGTTTCAAGTTGGTGCATAACAAAGCTAAGGGCAACAGAAATGATGTCTCAGAATTAAAGGGGCGAAAACCAGAAAGACAAAGTCATAACCAAATTGTTTGTATATGAAAACTGAGAAACCTGTACTGTACCAATTTCTCTGCCTAATCGCTAAAATGAAAACTTTGCAGCTTATAATTAAAGGCATCATAATTCATCAATTACTTAAACAGCAGTTATCTGGCTAAAAGAAAACACAGAGCAAAGGACATATTTTGACTCTAAAATCTTCTCGGTAACCTATGTAACAAGAGTGATGCAGGAGGTCAGTAATGTGGGAAATTACAATATTAACAGCGAAGCATCGGATTTATTGGTGGTTATCCTACTGAACCACCAGTCAAGTTTCCTTGTTGGATAGGAATAGCTACAACATGATTTCCACTTCGGCCCACTAACCAGTTATTTATGATTTATCCATCAATCCCTCTTACAGTGCCAAACTCACCTCATCCTCTAGTCATGCGAGTGTAGAAATATTATACAGAGAATATTGGTATTTGTTAACTTTGAAGGTGCAGTGGCTCGGTTGTTGATTGACTCTGTAGAATGCGATTTCTTTTAAAAAAAATAAGATACAAAATTCTATTGGCATTCAACAAGAGTATCCTAGTCTATCGACAAACAAAATAGTAAATATATACAAATGATTCTTGAAATTTGTCGAGGAGACAAGAGGCATGACCACCATCCCATAAATCTAGCAGCAAGATTTTGTTACTAACTATTCTCCTTGGCTTTTACTTCTCTAGTACATTCCATTAATCTGATAAAATCATTTTCCGTCTTATATTCAATCAACATGACTATATCCTTCTCCAATTTTTCTCCCCTTTGAACTCAACGAACATGAGGAGGGGATTCAAGTCAAACACAATATTTGAATAGTAGCCATTTACTTTGTCGTGCGAGCACGAGTAGTGACTAGTGAGTGATATATGAAATTGCTAGCATTGAATGTGTCTCCACATGATGGTGTGGAATTTTTCTGTTCTTGTATTGGCTGATTTAGTCTTTTATGCTTGGTGCATACATCTTTCGGTGAAGAAAGTACTGGTAAACATATAAATGCCAGCACATTTTTTTTTGGTTTGGCAGTGGGAGTAGACTAAATATTGTTGAAAAGGATAGTGGGACCCCCCAATCTTTACGTTGAAGTTCAATTACTATAACCTAAAAGTCCAACCACCCATGGAAGAATTATTGCTTTTTTGAGTGGTGAATAATAATACTCTAGTGGGTGAACTAATTTGTGACTACCGACTGCACGGCTTGTTTGTTGGCCTCATTTTTTCTATCCAAATGTGACCATTTCTAGAGAAGCTCTCTCGGTTACTTCTGTATGAGGCAAGAAACCCTTGAGCTTAGCTTCATTTCAATATTGTGTTATAGGGTATCTGCTAGTGGGATTCCAGAAAATTAAGCAAAGTCTTGTAATTTTTCAGATACATTTTGGCAAAAAAATATCTTGCTTCCAGTAGTAAATAATATTAGAGTTATAGAGTTATCTAAATGTTATCTTTATGTTTAAAATACAATAGCTAAGACATCCCAGCTCCTATCCCCTCTTGGATTTTTTTTCTTCTTTTCAAAATTTCAGTTTCTATCTATTTTAACTTATTCCACCGGAATAATATGTCCTACTATAACTCTCGTGTAAACATGACACGTCTACTTCATGTGTGTGTGAGTGCACAAGCCCTCTTGTTAGATCAAGACATGTGTATTGTCCAGTTCTAAAGTGGTCTTTGGTGTCTTAATCCCCGTCATGCCATAAATCAAATAACAAACACCAAACTTATGCAGAGCAATCGTGGCATTTATTGCCTTCTCCACGCGTAATACTAACATGTTTAGGAGCCGAAGCATGAACAGGAAAAGGATGCTACCCCGCTTCTTCAATCTTCACAAGCTTCATGTATGAGAGTTCTTATACACATAGGACTTACGATCACCTCATTTCTTGGAAAGCATTTCGTTTCAAAGTGTTTCGGAATTCATACAATCACACATCCTCGATATACACAACCATAGGAGGGGGATACACTATATGTTAATCTCATTCGTATAATCTGTACTTATTGGAGGCAAAGCACAGAAACAAAAAACACAGCCTTCATCCAAAAAGTTACATAACATAGGCTGTGTAATGTTCTAATGTTCTGCCTTTCTGCCTTGTCCCAGTCTCATAATTTTTCTTACTTATCAGTAATAACTCCAAAACATTGGAGCAACTAAAGCCCTTTATCTTTTACTAACTCTTCAATTCTACCAGAATCATCTCTTCTTCTTTGCTCTTGTTCACTTGTATTTGTATCTGTGTGTCTGTATTGTAGTTGTATCAAGCATTTTGTTCCTCGAATATGTCCAGGAGAGATAGTGCCTGAAAAATCCAAAGAACAGAAAAGAAACAGTTCAGTACAAGATATGATTAATTGCAAATGACTTGAGTAAAAATAACAACACCGGATTCATCAGAGTAAAACTGAAATTACCTCTGGAATGTTGAGCTCAAGGCGGAACTTGGGGCCATCGTAATGGTGGAGAATTGGCCTGAAGGAGTCCTCTTCCAGTGGCTCACAGATTTTTCTAGTCACTACTCTCACCTGTTCAGAAACAGATCCTTTAGTTAATTGAACACAAACATCAAGTAGCAACAGCAAAAGGATGTACCTAAGGCAAACTAAGAGAAATTTACAAGGATATACCTGAGCAGGAAAGCGTGACTCTCCAGGGCACTTCTTGTCCTCCCAGGCTGATGGATCAATGTTGGTTCCACCAAAACCTGCAGCCTGCATAAACCATTAGGTTATCATGAGTTGAATGTCCATAACAAGCACCAATTCATTCACAGCAACAAGAATGTTTTCACAATTATTTATCCTTTTTTCTTTCTTCCTGCTTCTAATGTTAGGACTGAACGTTCCTCTATACTATCTGTAATCAGGTCACAAATGAAAGAGAGAATAACAAACCTCAAAAATTCCATGAAGTTGGTGGGTGGAGTAGTTGTAGAGGAAGAGGGGCAACCCTGGAGTAATTTGCCTGACTGAATCTCGGTAACGTGGAGGCAAACCTGGAATGATTCAAGAAATATTTTAGTTAGAGATCATATAATACAAGACTCAGGCTCAGAAAAAAGTACCTAACAGGAAAAAAAAATGAACAGATTGGAACTATTTATAATTCTAAAATTAATAGTGATTATGTGCTCATCACAGGAAGAGATCAAGTAATTACTCTGAGTACAAACTAACAATTGCTAATCCTATCTTAAAAGCTAAGGGGAAAGACTGATCATCAAAACAATATGAAAGTATAAATCATGGCAATTTGGAAAACAGAACAGAATAAATAATGAACAGAGAAGGCTTACCAAAGAGCTGCCTCTTGAGATTTTCAGCCATGGTATCATTGTTGCAGACAAAGATATACCCACCAACAGTTTCATTTCTGGGCAGAGACTCAGCTGGGGGAAGAGTCTTGAACCTCTTATCAACACCACTCTTATTATCCTTACCATCGTTATTATCTCCACTGTTCTTCTTGTTTCCACTCTTCTTGCCACCTTTACCTCCATGATCATCCTCTCCCTTCTTGTTACCCCTCACGTTAACGTTCATGTTGTTATTAATGTTATGATTCTTTTGGTACTTGTTGAATCCACCATTGATCCCAAGATTCTTTTGAGAACCACCAACAACTTGACCCATAGGGGAGATAGGATTGACCCCAAAATTGTTACTACTAGACCCCATCTTCCATCCATCATTGAACACATTCAAATCAGACCCCTTTGGCTTCAGGTTGTTGTTGATAGAGTTCCACCCATCATTGAATCCATTCAAGTCAGAGACTTTAGGATTGAAGTTGGTGGGGGAATTCCAACCATCATTGAAACCATTCAAATCAGGAACAACTTTGGGCTTCAAGGAGTTTAGAGAATTCCACCCATCGTTGTATCCATTCAACTCAGGGGCTTTATTAGGCTGCTTCATGTCCTTGAGAGAGTTCCACCCATCGTTGTATCCATTCAACTCGGGGGCTTTAGTAGGCTTCATATCCTTGAGAGAGTTCCACCCATCATTGAATCCATTCAAATCAGAGTCTTTAGGCTTCAAGTTGTTGGTAACAACAGAGTTGTTGAGTTCTCCACCAACTCTAATATCAAAGTTCCTTCTCTCATCTGGCCTCTTTGATCCATAGGAGGAATTATTACTCCATATGGAATCATTCAGTGACAGATTAGCTAAGTTTGAGGCCTGCACTCTTAGCTTATCACTGAATTGCCAAAAAGATTGCTGGTTATTCTCCATCTCCCAACACTAATGAATTCCCTTCGATCAAAAACAGAAAACAGTAACTGGGTATGCTACAAACTTACAAGATATGTTGGGTTTTTCGTGGGTTTGCAGGTGATGCAAAAACAGGGGAAATAAGCAGGGGAAGAGAAAGGAAAGGTTGTGTCTTTAGAACAATGTGGAGAGGTAGTGGGTGAGGAAAGTAAGTATTAAATAAGAAAAGAGATTAGCAAAGACGATGGAAATTTCGGGGAAATTTACATCTTTCCAGAGATTGCGTGTGGATTTGTCAAAGTTGAAATGGAAAGTTACGGAGAAGAGCGGTAAATTGGAATTTAATTTAATTTAATGTAATATTCTGATTACTACCCTTCCTAATTTGACATCTCCTTTCTTCGTTTTGAATTGTTTTTAAGCAACAAATTTAATCCACCAAGAAACAAACAGTGTAGCGGTAAGACAATCTAGATGGAAGTTGGGGGATTTAAAATTTTGGGAAGATGACGTATAACTTAGCGAGTGAGGAAGGATTTTAGTGAACATTATTTTGTAAACCCCAATTAATTAGTATTAATTAGCAGTTAATTATGTATCGGATTTTTCTAGTTGAGCGAATGAGAGCGTGATGACGGCAAAAACGCGGTTTGAAGAAAAAAAATGGGATGGAAGGTGACGTGGCGGCAGGAGAATGGGGCAGAGGAAAAGAGGAAGGAGTTGGATGATGCTTGATAGAGTCAGTTTCTAGAAGGTCATTGAATTCCTTTCATTTTTTTTTTCATTTTTTGTTTTAAAAATTATAAACACAGAAAACACAGAGTACTATGTAGTAGTATTTTTTGAGTTCACATTAGGGGGGAGAAGTCTTGATTTTGACAATGTAGTATTTGCTTAGGTGTTAAGCATTGACAAGTAAAATAAAAGGAAAACAATTAGGAGCAAACAAGACGTGTAGAGAGAGCTTGTGGGTTGGCCAGTTGCGAGTGGGACACACGTGTGAGGTGGAGGCATTGTACAGTGTCAGCAAGTGCCACACACGTGTGGGGTGAAGGGCTTTTGTACGTGTCGGCAAAAGTCTAATGTATGACTGACTATGGGGGCCTTGACTTGAGGAGATTGGTAACAGCCTAACGGGAGAAAAGTTCAAAATTGGTTTATGGCCTTATGATTAATGGAAGGCATACTATGTGCCAAAATGCATAGTAAACCGGTGATCTGGATAAAGGAATCCAATGAGTCAATAAGACTATCTGGCAGGCTCTATCGGGAGGCTCTATTATTGCCATGTCAGCGCCACATCACACAGAGCCTTCACTTACATTTAGAGCCTCTAATATCGTCCAATCATACAGGCTCTATTCGGAGGCTCTATTGAGGACCCATATGTATATTATATTATTAATCTTACAAATATAATTTTTATTATATACAAATTAAATAATATAATAATAGAAGAAGTAGATAGAGGCGGGCTCTTCCGGTCTCTATTTTTGGAGACGGTCTCTTCTATTCATAGAGCCTCTCCTTTTCCTCCAGTGGCGAGACAGACTCTAAATTGCTGATATGGCAAATAGAGCCCTCTCATGAAGCCCACACTGGAGATGGTCTAACAAGTGCCTTCTTCAAGAATTCAACTTTTCTTTTTGTTTTTTTTTTTGTTTTGGAGTTTAGTTTCGACTAATCGTCCATACTTTGTTATAAACTTATAATAGATAGCCTCAATAAAATTTTTCAAACGAACTCCATATTAGTTCGATAGTTCAACTTTAACCTTAGTGTTTTTTCTTCTTCTTTTAAGGATCTTTGCAACTAACGACTAGATGTTAGAAGAACATGTCAACCTGACTTACAATAATTCTCAGACATTATGTATTAACTTTTTTTTTGTGGGACTTCAAATTCTCAATCTACAAAGTCAATTCTTTTGTTGGGACTATCCTTTCTAAACATAAAATTTCATACACTCATCCAAAAATAAATCATATTAAATAGGTACAGGAACTTTCAAGATTAATTTAACAGAAGCCTTTCCTTCCCGTTTAACCAGGAGTTCAAGCTTCCCTTCACTGCAATCTTCGCAGCTGGGGCTTAGTGACTCTTTTCCCTCAGCTTGTACGATTTTTTGGGCCAACTATTCTTTATGAATATCTGAGCCCCATATTTCCTTGAAACCGGGTCAGGTCCATGTGTGGGCTTCTTTTTATCTCCCAGTAGGTCCGATTTAAACTAAGAGCCCATATCACAGCCTCAGGCCTCGACCTCTCTGTTCTTGCAAAGCCGCTAAATTGGGATAATTTAGATTGTAATGGTTTCTAATCATTCTCTCCCCAGTCCAAAGAAAACCAGCTAAATTGGGATAATACTATAATGGTTTCTATCATTTTCACCCCAATCCAAAGCATTAAGTTTCACATCGCCAAAATACTTAGTTGATGTGTACCTTACCTTTTATAGGATTTTGCGTTATCCAACCGTTGTCCCATCACACTGAAGATTTACTCTTTTTTGGGTTTGGTTCTTTCACATAATTCAGTTGTATTTTATTTTATTTTATTTTTCATTTTCACATACCACAACAAACATAAATCTCCATAAATGTGAAGTATCTTTGATTGCTAGTACATTTCCAAAAGTAGTACACTATTTGACAAATTTTAGCACAAAACGTTAGTTCTAATAATAATTGATCACCGCAAGAACAGTTTGGCAATTACATTTATGTGGCCACCAATAAATTCAAGCTGTGTCGTTTGGAGTAGTTAAGGGGGTTAAATATAATGAGTTAGGAGGAAACTCCAACTGTTTTGGTAACATCGTTATATGTTTTGTTCAGTATCTAAAAAAGGCCTATGTGACTGACGAATCCTCCAAAGCCGAAACATGCCAGCAAACAAGGCTCCCTCTTTGTCAACTCCTTCCCTCTCACTGATAACCCAAAGTGCAACCCAGGTTTAAATCAACAGAGTTCCATATATAGAAGAAAGCAGAAGAGAGGGAGAGAAAAAGAGAGGGACCAAAGAGATGGCAAGCATTGCTGCTGGAACTTGTTCTTCTAGTGTGTTGTTTGGAAACAGAGGAGAAGTAGGAGGCAATGGAGCTGCTTCTGTTCAATACAATGGGGTTATTAGACCTGTGGAGAACATACAAATGACAAAAGTTGGTGTAAAACCAAGTGGGTTACTTTCTACTTCAGGTGTGATCATATATTCTTTCCTGATGTTTCCTGTTTGTGCTATATATGCACATTTTTCTGCTTTAATCATTGATGGTTAATAACCAATAATTATACATTTTGTCATTCCTTTACTTCATTAAAATTTGATGAATAATCTGCGAATCCGAATTGCTACTAGAACAATGTTTCAATGTGACTCGATACTTTTTATTACCTTTGAGAACTTTCTCTGATCCAATTCATGAACATTTTTTCCAGCTCCAAAATCCAGAAAGATTGGAGCCATGCTTTCTCCAACTGTTTCTGCTCCCAAACGAGAGACTGATCCCAAGAAACGAGTGGTCATAACAGGCATGGGGCTGGTCTCAGTTTTTGGCTGTGACGTTGATATATTCTATAACAGGCTCCTTGAGGGAGAGAGTGGGATCTCAGTAATAGATAGGTTTGATGCTTCAAATTTCTCTGTCCGGTTTGCGGGTCAGATCCGTGAATTTTCTTCAAAAGGATACATTGATGGAAAGAATGATCGGCGCCTTGATGATTGCTGGAGATACTGTCTGGTTGCCGGCAAGAAAGCCCTTGAGGATGGCAATCTTGGCTCTCAAGTGCTTGAAAAAGTAAGTCATATACTTTGTGCTTTTAGCTCTTGCTCTCATTATCCACCTGGCTCTTGAAGCCTGCGTACCCATTATTCGGGGCCTCCTTCCCAAGCTTGCATGTTCCATACACAAGATATGGACATTTACAAGCTGTAGGTGATTATCAGACTAAGAACTTAATAACAGCGAGTTCTATATATTTGTTCCGGCAGATGGACAAGACAAGGATTGGAGTGCTGGTTGGAACAGGAATGGGAGGGCTAACAGTTTTTAGTGATGGAGTGCAAGCTCTTATCCAGAAGGGATACAAGAAGATCACTCCATTTTTCATACCTTATTCCATCACCAACATGGGTGCAGCATTGCTAGCTATTGACACAGGCTTAATGGGACCTAACTACTCCATTTCCACTGCTTGTGCAACTGCAAACTACTGCTTCTACTCAGCTGCTAATCACATAAGAAGGGGTGAAGCGGATATCATGGTTGCTGGGGGGACTGAAGCTGCGGTCATGCCTACTGGCGTTGGTGGGTTTATAGCTTGCAGGGCACTGTCTCAAAGAAATGAAGACCCAAAGAAAGCTTCAAGACCTTGGGACAAGGACCGCGATGGTTTTGTCATGGGAGAAGGTTCTGGAGTTCTGGTAAGTCACTGGCACTACTACATTTTGTCTGCTTCCTGGTTTGGTTAGTCCACCAATAGAAACAATGTTGGAAGTCTTTCATATGTGCTATATGTTTTACTGGGGACAGATCATGGAGAGCTTGGAGCATGCAATGAAGCGAGGAGCTAATATAATTGCAGAATATTTAGGAGGTGCCGTGACCTGTGATGCTCATCACATGACCGATCCCCGGTCAGATGGTCTTGGTGTTTCAACTTGCATAGCACAGAGTTTACAAGATGCAGGAGTTTCCCCTGAAGAGGTAGGACTACCTGTCATTCCTTGTATTAGTCTAGTAAAAACTAGATTGTTACCATTTGAGCTTCTATGATTAACAGGGTCCAACTTTTGACTGGCAGGTGAATTACATCAATGCGCACGCAACCTCCACACTTGCAGGGGATTTGGCTGAGGTTAATGCAATCAAGAAAGTCTTCAAGGACACATCCGAGATAAAAATGAATGGAACTAAGGTAAGATATGGAAACCCTACTACAAAGCGCACCTCAATGTCTTTGTAAGATACCTTTACGAATGAGTGGAAAAAATACAATAGCTTGGAAGATTCAAAGCTTGAACTGCTAATTATTTTTGCTTATAAACTGCTAATTGATTCCTGTTGTTCCTTGGTTAGTCAATGATTGGGCATGGCCTTGGTGCGGCTGGTGGATTAGAAGCCATAGCAACCATAAAAGCAATCAACACTGGATGGCTTCACCCAACAATCAATCAAGATGTATGTACCTCAGTACCTCATTCTTCATTGCCGCTAGTCATGCTATACTTGGTTTATCTCGCATAGTTTCCAAACGCATTTCATGAATGTTTACACATTTCTTATTCCTGTAGAACTTGGAGCCTGATGTTACGATTGACACCGTCCCCAATGTGAAAAAGCAGCATGAAGTGAACGTGGGTAAGTGTTCTGTTTTGTTTCAGTTTTCTCCTTTTCCCAGTGCAGCCAGGTATTGGAGATTACTGCAAAAAAATAAAATGCTGTTATCTATCTTGGATGGAAGTTTGGCTGATGTTTTGCACTACACCACAGGCATATAATTATGTTTGTTATACCTCAATTTTTTATGCTAATATTTCATTGTTGCCTAACAAATTCTATTTCTCTTTTCATTGCAGCCATCTCCAACTCATTCGGCTTTGGAGGTCACAACTCTGTGGTCGTTTTCGCTCCCTTCACACCTTAATGGAATAAAATATTGGAGCTTAAACAGTCTTCTTCAAGCATCTTTGCCTCGCAAATTTTACTGATTTTTGGGTGTTGAAATTCCCTTAGGAATGATAGGATGTATGATTTTTTTTGTCATGAGCTTTGAAGTTAATGTAACCCCATTTGTAATCTTCATCCACTCTCATAAATCCTTGGGATGATGAGTTTGGATTCTTCTGTCTTTTCCAACTGAATAAATTTCTTCTCTGCTAAAGTCATTGGATGTTGTTGGGGACCGCAATAATTTGTTCTTTTGCAATGGACTATAAAATGTGCAGTTTGTTCGCATTGTTGTATTATCTACTGTAAGTTACGACAAAAGAAAAAATTATCTGCTGTAAGTTTTTTGAGCTTATGCACATTTTTCTGTACTTGCATGTGCTTGTTCAGTATGAGTCTAAATAATATACTTTAATTAAATCTCCCAATGGAGATTTTGTGACAAATCCGGATTTCTGGTTTGTGTACTTAGTTATGGTGAATCAGTTTCCTAATAAGAATTTTTTGCATATGCCAAGACTTAAACCCAAATTTTACTTAAGCTGAAGTTTCTATCCATAGGTAATGGTCGTCTGGAAATTAAGGCAATAGAAAAGGCGAAAGTTGTAGTCCATTCCTTACGAGACCCTAAATTCAATATGCAGAACATAAAATAAAACTAACTACTATTAATCCAGCAAATGCTAATTGTTGTACAAGTCGTGAATACAAGATTATAATTTAACAGGAACACAAGTGAACGTTTCTCAGTGTCAAATAAATTCAGACAGTTCCTGTCTCATTACCTAGCACGCTTACAGGTCTAGTCTAAATTATGTTCTTTTTCTCAGCAAAAACCCGGCCATGAACTACCCGGATTAATCATAATCATTCTACCCTGGCCGTTATATCTTCATCAAACGACTAGAATCTGGTTTTATTTTTTTGTTCAGAATTGTCCCTAAACAAGTAACTTGCTTCTCCTACAACTTACCTGAGCACATCAACGAAATTTCCTAGAACGCTTCTCTTCCTTGTTACAAATACAATGTTTGGAATCATCGTAGATTGCGTTGTACTAGAAACAAGGTTGTCGAAATAATTGAAGTTTTCTATTGTCTGACGTAGATTATGAATCAGAGTAGATAATCCCAACGGCCCGTATTGTACAAAGAACATGGTTATGCAGGATATTCCTTTAAACATACAAGGAAGTATAAGTGTGGGTCTGAATTCTGTGTTGCTTTCTTTTATTTCTTGACTTGGCCGGAAAATATACATGGATGCTCAAGGTGATGTGTGGACTAACTTGTTATTTTGTTTGATACCCGGAAACATTTTGTTTACTTTCCATAAGAAAGTTGTGAAATATCTGTTTCTGTTTTGAATTATTTTTTTCTCTGGGTCACAGATTTTGAAGAGGACGATGCTCTATATGTAGAGCTATGGAAGGCGTCGGCAGGAGAATCCGTGCATATCCCTCGGCCTGGAGAGAGAGTTTTCTTTGACATGCAACAAGCAAGTGAATTTTGACTTTAACTTCTTCCTTTTTGTTTGTTTGTTATCCTGTTTTGTTAAGAAAAACTTACGGTGTTTTTGGTTGGATACAGATGGAAACATCATCAAATGATCAGGAACCGAATCAGAGGATTCAATGTCGTGTTATTCTCACTCAGCTGTTGGTTTGCTTCTAACTGTTCTTCTGATCTTAATTTCCCTGCATGATCCCTGGTTTCTTGTGTTCTATATTTGGTTAAGTTGAATTTTGGCCTTTTGTAATCTCTGTTTCACGTTATGCGGATGCATTGAAGCATTTTTTTTTTTTTTGATAAGATATGGTCTGTTAAGTAACATGTGCAAAAGGGCCAATCTGATAGGAATGTGTTTGTGGATTTTAATCCAATTCCTCCTGTAGGCAGAGCAGGAAACAGATGAGGTCTATTTGAAGATCACTGTGCTTCAGGAATCAGACGTAAGAGTGGATCTCTCTGCAATCCTTACGTCACAATTCCCAACTGCAGAAAACATAGTGATCTTCCTATATGACATATATATTTATACATAACCTAATTGTTCTTTAAAACAACTGCAGGAAACTGAGTCAGCGAGACCTCCTGCCAGTGCTGATTCAAGACCACCTGAGCCAGAGAGACCAGCATTTCACTCGTTCTCCAAGATATTGACAGCCGCAGATACAAGCACCTACGGTGGGTTTTCAGTTCTTCGAAGATACGCAATTGACTGCCTGCCTCCCCTGGTAGGTTTCTGTTTGTTTGTGCTGTTTATCTGTTGATTGTGCTCTCTCTCCATCCCAGAAAGGGTCATTATAGTGAGTAAACATGCTTTTTTTTTTTCTTTTATTTTGAAGGACACTAGTCAGCCATTCCCAAGTCAAGAATTGGTGGCTAAGGATATTCATGGCCTCCAATGGAGATTTAGGCATGTTTTTAGAGGTTGAAAATACAATCTGCTATACTGTTTTCTGATTCTTATGCCAACATTTTGAACTTAGTAAATCTTTTTTATTATTTTAGCTAATTGGGGGCTTGGATAACTGGTTAATGCATTGTCTCATGTTACTTTGGCCTACACAGGTCGACCTAGAAGACACCTGCTTACCTCCGGGTGGAGTACGTTTGTTGCTTCCAAGAGATTAGTAGCAGGAGACACACTTGTTGTCCTCAGGTAGTTTCCACTTTCTGATCCCTGAAAATTAAGTGGTCCCTCAGGTAGTGCAAGGTTCTACTTAAGTCAGTCAAGACTCAAGACTTCGTGTAGGTAGAGATAATTCTCGTTAAGAAACTGACCCATTACATCTAGGTGCGCAATGCTTGGATGTGTGCACATCGGATTAATCACCTAAATACTGGATGAACAAAAAATAACAAATGATTCTGTCATACAATATATAAAGAACTTCTCTGTTCTCTTTTTGTTTTTGTTTTTTTTAAATTTTTTTACTTAGATTTGCTAATTCTTCAGAATTTTTTTTTTTTTGAACCTCAATTCTTCAGAATATTTAAGTCTTAATTTTTTGGCCAAAAAGGAAATTCAAGTCTTATTTTGTTTAGTAATTTGATCACCTAGGGGAGAGAATGGAGAATTGCGTGTTGGCGCGAGACGTCAAAGGAGCAACACCCCATCGTCTTTGTTTATAAACAATCAGATCATACAATCAGGAGAGCCGGCAAGGGAACCACATTCAGCTTCAGCGCAAACCCCCTTTGTTGTTTATTATAAGCCCTGGTACCTATATACTTCTTCTTCAGATTATGTAGCTGTGAAATTCTTCTGCTGGGAAAAACTTTTATTTATGTAATATTTGCTTGCCAATTCTCATTTCCTGGTACGTTAAAATCTAAAATAATGCAGCTATATTGTTTCCCATTTTTTTTTTTGTTTTACTAGGACAAATCAATTGATCCTGAGCCTGAGCAACTGTTTAGAAGATGTAAAAAATACTGTTACAGTGGGTGTGAGATTCAATATAAGGTTTGAAGGAAATGGCTCTGATCCAGGCAGAAGGTGAGAGGATTAAATACGTATAGGAAACATATAAATTTGTATGAGCATTTTGATGTGCACTTGTTTTAGCTATTTTTACAAAGAAAATAAATATTTGCCTTTTATGGGTGGTAGGCTATCAGGCACAATTGTTGGGGTCGAAGATTTTTCTCACTGGACTGGTTCGAAACGGAGATCTTTAACGGTAAGCCATCCTTCTCCGTTTCTTTGGATTTCTGAGTCCAATATCTATTACGTTGTATTGTATAATTTATAATATTATTTGCTCTAATTATTTCATTTTCAGGTGAAATGGGATGAATCATCGTCTAGCAGCCGCACTTAATTGGGCCTCGACCCAAATCTTATGGATAAGAATGTAATAAAAAGGTTGGATTTGGGAGGGACCACCCGACAAGTATGAGTATTATGGGTAACCAAAAAAAAAAAAAAGATATCAGTGTTATTATTAAAGAGAAAACTTAAGGAACAGTATACCGCCAATCTTTTCACTACTAGAAAATTGTATGTTTCTGAAGAAAATTATCATCCTCAAAATCATAATATCCGGATATTATCGATGATATAACTTTCATATAAGGGGTCCTACAATAATAAATTATAAACTCTCAATAACATCTCACTTAAAGAAACTAACTAATTAGCATATTTTGACATCTGTTTTGTCATGCAAACTACATTTCTATCAGAAGTCTTATATAATATCAACTTTTTATCACAATATAATGTCATTAAAGTCAATACGGACTGAAATTTTTAATTCGAAAATTACAAGTGATAACAAGTTTGTTAGATGATCTTATACCAAGAACTTAAGGCTTATTGGGTCTTCATTTGTGGTTTGAAGATAGTTTTCAACTCAAAGAACAAAAAGGAGTTGGTGTTGATGAGTGACTCCATGTGAGATCATTTGAGATATAAAAGATATTATCTCCTAATTATTACTTTTAGAATCCAAACTATTTATTCTTCCTCTACCTGCGCATTATAATGATTCTTTGAAGAATCTAATCAGTGATGAAAAAATTCTGGCTGGGGACGAAGTTGTTCCTTGGAGAATCTGTCTGTGGATAGGTTATCTCCACATTTAAAAAATCTTACCCTTAACGCCGACATTAAAATTTTTAATCCCCACTTGCTTGGTGGGGTTCCAGTTAATGTTTCGGCTTATAATTAATCTGTACCCAAAAGCAGTTCAATGTACAAATAAAGGTAATTACTGTTGTGACCTGTGAATTAGAAGGGAAGCACATGGAGTAGCTTAATCTTGATACCAAACTTATAGGTTAATTATTTCATACCCAAAAAACTTAGGTTAATTATTCTCTCATCTCTAATTATTACCCCCTAATACTGGTTTCCTGTGGGCGTTTGTTGGTGAGGAACAGATTGATGTGACGTGTATAAAAATTTTATATTGGCGTTTGTTGAGATATAGGTTTATATGCGATTGATCATTAGCATTTCTAGAATCATTTAGTTTATTAGTTTGAAGTGAATTTTTTTAAAATGGAGCATTTCCAAAACCATAATTCGATGCCTGGTTGGCTATATGGGTGTGGAAATTAGTAGGTTTTGTCATCATTAGTGAAGGTGCTATTTCACTGGTGTTCTTTTTTTATTAACAGGAAAAGCCCATCCATGCAATCTGGGTCCTTTGAAGCAAGAACATCATGAGGTTTTCAACTGGCATAACCATGATACCTAGCGAAATTGAGGATCAAAAACTAAAGAAAGATAATGAGCATACAATTAATCCAGTTTGTGGTCACATTTTTTGTTGCACTTCAATAGAGACAGCTTGCCAAGAGACCATTAATTTTTAGTAAACATTCCATATCTTGTATTATGATGATATTGTCCCTGATGCAGCCTTTTAGCATTTTTTAAAAAAATAATCAAGATATCTAGGGTGAGACTTAAAACTGATATTTTATCCCACTATATATCTTTCTAGATTTTTAAAGTAATTTCTTTTAACTTATGACTAACATGATGATTTTACTAACATAATAATAATAATGTTTGGATATTTGAAATTTCATCATCGATCCTTAAAAACACACTCACAAATACAAAAAAGTGAAACTGAATAAAATCATTTGCACTTAGCAATAAACATTCATAAGAAATTCTTCTTCATCTTAATTAGATAGCACTTGAACTCATTTGTCCCATTACTTGGAAGGAAGTCACTTTTTATCAGAAAGAAACTTGGAAGGAAGTCATTCCAGCATTACTCCTGAATTTCTGATTAAGGAATAATGTCTTTTAAGTTTATAAGGTCAAAACAGCAGAGGGCTTTAGAACAACAATTGGGTCTCTGCTTTCATCCATCATAATTTGACAGAAACAATTTAGGTTTAGTAATGTGTTCAAAAACTAATCATATCAACCTGCATTAACCCTGTGGCAGGTAAGAAAATATTAAAGTCAGCATCTCATGAGGTAAATACTCCAACTTTCTTTTTTTTCTCATCATCCAATGATAATAACAATGGCCATATTAACACGATAATCCATCGAGTTGAAAATCACATAGAAATTATTCCAGTCTAAATGTGGTCCTTTTTGACATAGCCATTGGTATTAGCTCTCCTATTTGTTTATATTAAGTTGGTACTTTGCAATATCAAAATGCTATTATTGTTAGCTTGTTGAGTAGTTTCCAGATATTGTCAAGTTATTACGACTAATCATATTTGTGAGACTAGGATGAGAGACCTCTAATTATTCCTTCAGGTAATTGAAAGTGATCAATTTATTCAATGATTCGAAAGTAGTAAGTCAGTAAATGGTTGTTTCTACTTAAAGTTTAAGCTGGTGAATGAGCTTGAAAACACTAGTGGTTTTATATTTTAACATATTCAGCTTTATCATTCTCACCTTATGTCTATTTATGAGTAAAGTATCTTGCCTTCCTCCTAAAAACGAGAAAATTTTTCAGGAATTGTTGGTAGATCAGTGTCCTTGAACAATAGATATCCGTAAATATGTGTAGTCACTATTGACACAGACAAAAGATGCCCTATATGTTAGCTTTAGCTCCTACAATTCTTTGAAAAAAAACTCTAAAATTAAAATTTTGTACGTTTAATGATTATTTTTTTCCCACTAATTTCCACTTAAATAAAAAATTTTGCCTAACCATCATTTTTGTCGGCCGTAAACATATAATAGAAACGAATGAAAATGCACATCCATATTTTTTTTTTTTTTGTTTTTTCTTCAGATATCCCAATCTCATTGACTAATTGCAGGCTTGAAGCACTACCCTGGCTGCCAATAGGTTGACCAATTAAAGTCTAGTAATATGCACATTGACTTAGTTAGTGCTAATAAGTTAATCACTTTGACCAATCTTTTCAAGGTTACATGACATGCCATGAATTTGAATTGCTTAATCCGAAGATAAAATGTCTGGATTAGAATTTGTCTTATGTCTACAATATGTTATGAACAATACTTAATTGGAATTTTCCTCCACCGAGGTCGATTCACCTGTACTGTACCTCTTGCAAATTAAGAAATTCATCCGAGACCATCTAGTGGCAACAATGTATACCATATCAGTTTTTACATGTTAAAAAAAAAAAAGCATATATGATTGAGCTTATTCCAGACTAGGGATTCCTCTATTCCAATTTAATACATTTGACTTCTTGTGTTAATTTTTGTTTATGTGTTTCTAATAATCGTTATATATTGCTAAATGATTTGGCCTTATTTAAGGAGTAAGATTAGATGTTAATCACTTTTTGTTAGCCTAAACATGGGCTTAATAGGATTATTAATGCCTAATCATGTTTAGTGAATTATTATTCATTAATTTTGATGACTAACAAACTTGGTTAGATATGTTTGCATATATTTGTATTGATTAACATGCAGCGTGGTTTCTTACAAAAACCACGGGCTTGGTTTCTGGAAGAAACCACAACTAACTGTCAACATCATGTGGTCCTCTTGCAAGTGGATGGTGGTCTTCACAACATTAAAGACAGCTCCCAACCACCTCAACGACTACTGAAACGCCCCGACCCGTATTTACTGTACACAGTAAACACGTGCCGGAACTGTGACGACCCAACCAAACCAAGCCCAGCATACAGTGTATACAACAGAAACTCGGGCTCAACAGCCCAAAAATAAAAACATCAATAACCACATAACAGGCCCAATGGCCCAACAATAGCAAAATAATGCACAGCGGAAGACTTAATAACTCACAAAGACACTGTATGCGACACTAATGCAAACTATGGATCCGAGTCCTATCCAAGGGATAACGCCGCAGCCTGTGTGGAATGCACCAAACCTGTACCACAAATAACTCATCCTATAGGATGAAAGCCCGCAGGTGAGGGGTGAGTCCGAAGTGCTCACAACCATGGAAAGACGATCAATATGCAACACTAAAATTACTCAAAGTCAAAAACAGGCACAACAGCCAAACCAAAGGACAGGACCCAAAACCGGTCCAAGACCAAGAAAGACTAAAATAAAAATCCAATTTTCAAATTTTATCTTTCTGGGCCCCGTCACGGATAAGCTAGGGGTCAGACCTGGTTATCAACATGTTTCGGGTGCCAGACCAAATCCAGAGAACCCAGGGATCGACATCCCAAAAATACGAACCCAGGGATAGACATCCCAAAAATAATCACGGGATAGACATCCCAAGCATAGACATGCTTATCACAAGTAACCCAAGTCACGGCCACCACAAAATAGTCTTAAACCATCGAGTCGTACCACTACTTATCACGTGACAATTATATTATCATCATCCAAACCAAATCACAAGGATCAACATCCCTAGCCAAAATACCGGGATAGACATCCCTATCCAAAATCAAGGATCGACATCCTTATCACAAATTATTATTCATTCCATTATTCTTATACCAAAAGACTCAAAGATAAATACCCAAAATCTCAACGTACGGGGATAAACATCCCAAAATCAAATCAAGATACTGGGATAAACATCCCGAAACAAACCACAGCAAATGCAACATCCAACAATGCAATAATCATCAAACACAATAACCGAGTAATACAGGCACATATTGAAGGAAATCCATCCTCACCTTGGCCGATTACTCAACTCCGAAGACAATGTCCGGTCCGAAGCCGGCTCCTCGGGAAACTGCCCGATATCCGAACCTATACAACAAAACAATATATACATATAAATGCACATAATCGGTATGCTATGATGCCAAAACTGCGAAATAACCCATCCCGGTTTATAGCCTTTATTATCTTTTTTTACCATAATTAAACCTTTTCCCGAAAATAATATATCGTACGTATATCCGGATATTACTTCGGTATCATACTTTAATTAAAACTCTTTTCAAAATATTTTTCATGAGTATTTATATTCTTTCCCAAAAGAAAATATTTACCGTAAATATATATATTTTCCAAAATAATTTTCGTTAAGCTATTTATTTCCCATATCAAATATCCTTTCAAAAATATATTTATTATGAAATAATCTTTCTGAAAATTATAACATTTACATGTTTCCAACTATTCATAAAAAAGATTATTATCTAACATATTTAATCTCCAAAGATATTTTCATAAAAATTACTTACCATATTATTATTAAAATAACCACAACATATTTACCTTAATTTTCCAAAAATAGTCATATTCCATATATATATTACCATTTATATCCATAGTCTACATATCAAAGGTATTTACCATAATCATGTTGTAATTACTTTAATTCCTTGAAAAAGTTATATCAAGTATTATATTTCCCGGAATTAATATGTCAAAATGTCTATATATATATATATATATATATATATATATATATATATATATATATATATATATATATATATATATATATATATATATATCCTAGTAGACCTGCCAAGGCCCAGCCCAGTGTGAGCCCACGGTCTTCCCTAAACGGGTCACCCACAACTGCTGCTCACCTAGCAACCATGGTGTCGGCGTGGCGGCATGAATGGGACGGCGGCAGGACGAGCAGCGAATAGAACGAGGCGGCGTCGCGTGAGGAGGAACGGGGGCGGCACAGGTTGCGGACGTGGGTGGCGACGTCGATGTTGGCAGAGGTGAGGCTCGTCGGCGCGAAGGAGGAGGCAAAGACGAGGCGGCTGACGGCGCGACGACCCGACGGCAAGGAACACAGTGAGGCCAAGGCGACCGCAGGCGAAACGACGTGAGGCTGCAGGGTGGCGGTGCGTCAAGGAGGTGGATCTGCAGGTGGAGGAAGAAGAGGACGCGACTGCGGGTTTCTTTTCCTGCAGCGAGGAAGGGCGGCGTCGATCTGCTACAGCTCGGGGACGAGGGACACGGTTGCAGTTGCAGGTGGAGGAACCACGACTCGGCCGTCGCGCGTGAGGTGGAGGTCGGGTGGTTGGCGGCGGTTCCCGGTGGTGTCGTTTGTTGTGTTTTTTTTTTCTTCTCTTTTTTTTCCTTTCTTTCTTTTCTCTCTTTTTCTAGTTTCACTCTTTTTTTTTTCGTTTCTCTTTTTTTTACAGAACTGGTTTCTTGTTGCCAGATGAAGAATTTGGCAGGAAGAAGAAATAATGGTGGTGCAGGGGAATGGCTTCATCAAGCAGGAAAAGGACGAGGTGCACGAGCTTCACAGGGTAAAGCGGTCACATGCGGCACAGGGAGGAGGCGGCGCCCAACTCAATCATGCAGGTAAGTCGTGTCCAGATCGGACCAGAAAATAACTGATACCCCTTGGTTATTTTCCGATGTGATTTTTCTGAGGATTCCGGAACTCGAAAAATACCGACTTAGGCCCGAAAAATCCACGAAAAAAATCTCGAGCACGGGAAAACTCTAGGTTACGAAAAACGACGCTCAATTTACCTTGAATTAATTACCCAAGATTAATTCATTTGGTAAATCACGGTAAAAAGACTTTTACAGTCTCGGTAAAAATCCAAAATTTTACCCGGGCTGTTACAGCTACTGACAGTGGTCCAAGACAAAGAAGAAGACCTGAACCACTTGTCTCTTACCTCTTAGCTCAATTATCAAAAGTGGTCCATACTTGTGGTCCCGAATTGCCAAAAATGGAATGTCTTCAAATAATTGAGCTGCAAAGAGAGTAGACTTCATGAAATGGACCCAACATCAACTTGTGGAGTATCTTGGTCAATCCATGGAGCATTATTGGTGCAACTAGCCATTAGAGAGAGAGCCCCTACCTACTCCTACTCACTCAAGCTCTATACAAGGAAGAGGGAAGCATCTTGAAGAGGTGCCCCAACATATGAGAGAGTGATTCTAAGTCTGCAAACTTGTACTTGCAACTATGTTCTTCATATTGAGCTTACACATGTGTTCAATCCTTTGAAAGGGGAGTTTTTAGGCAAGACATGGGATTGTCTTTGTTGGGCACTCAAGTCTAGGGTTAGCCTTGAGGGAAGGTTAGAGTTTAGCCTGGGAAAAACTTGTAAAGGTTAGAGCTGAGCCTGTGAAAAGCTTAGGTTAAAGCTGCTCCTGTAAAAGCTTGTAACGGTTAAGGTTGAACCCGTAAAAACCTAAGTTAGTGAGAGTTTGAATTCCTAAAAGAGGGTCCTTTAGGTAGTGGATGTACCTGGTGAGGGGGAACCACTCTAAAATCACTGTGTCATCATCTCTTGCCTTTGTTCTTTTTGTTTATTAGCTCGAACGTAAAGACAGATCTGTGAGTGCGTGGTTTGTGAAGAAACTTCTGGTTTATCAGAAACCAAAGCAAAAACCAAGTACGCGATTAAGGAGAAAAGTTAATCCAACCCTCCTCTCAGGCCAATCTGGGCCAACACTCTTGTTGTGATAAAAATAGAAAAAAGCCTTGGTTTCTATGCCTATAGAATTTTGGTTCAATCCGTGACGTTATTTGTCAAGTCTTTATATTTGTG
This sequence comes from Turnera subulata, assembly GCA_028386065.3. Lineage (NCBI taxonomy): Eukaryota > Viridiplantae > Streptophyta > Magnoliopsida > Malpighiales > Passifloraceae > Turnera > Turnera subulata. The sequence goes on along the minus strand of JAKUCV010000014.1, from coordinate 38,177 downwards.
ATGTGGTCGAATATATATTGTTGAGCCCAAAAAAGATCTTCAACATTATGATTTACGGACTACCAAAATTGTTTATTATACCTTCCAAATAGTCTCCTTTATGAGAAGTGTCTAATATTAGAATAAAACCAAGTATTTGAGGTTGGAAGAGAAAGGCAAATGATGACACCACCAATGATATATTTTTTTTTGGTACAAAAGGGGAGAAGAGTCTGTGAGACAACCGCACGATCATCCCATTCAAGGCAAGCCTAAAGGGAATGATCCTCTACAGCTGGGAAGCATCGGGTGATGCATCAAGCCGTTAATCACGTTCTGATCGTGCGACCGTTAATCATCCACCAGACTTTGGTTCCTGTCTCCTTTGTGATCAAGGAAACAGATGTACGATTGTTATAGAACAGATCCTGTTCAAGTAAAGTCGTATATTTTTTTCTAATAAGTATAAGAATAACTTGTATAATAAAAATTATTTATGCATATAGTGTAGTAATGTGAAGTACTACCTTTTTCTTTTATCTCTTCGTATTCAATCCAGCCACCAACTAATCTAGAATCCATCATTATTAGACCATAATTGGGGACAACGTCCTATTTTCTATATACAAGGCAAAAATTGAATTTGAAATCTTGTTTAACAAATAATGAGTTCATTATCTTTTAGGCCAACTAACTTGATGTAGTAGCTTCTTCTTTTTTTTTTTTTTTGAGAAATGTGATGTATTAGCTTTAGATTCGAGGCTCCAAAAAATTGTATATATTATTTTTTAGAAATGAATAAGCATATTAACAAAAGAAAACCAATAATGAACCTTGTGGTATTTCTGGAGGATTGTGTCCACATAAGAAAAGCTTTTAGTGATGCTTCTAAAAAAAGAAAAATTTTTGAGGTTACTATGTTTCTATATACATATTCTTCTATATAACTATATTCATATTCATGTTGAAAACAAAAATGGAGAAAAAAAATTTTTGTTGGGTAAAAATGAAGGGATAATTGAAGCCAAGTTGAAGCAAATGAGGGTCCAATGGATCTCAAGGATTTTGGACTAGGGAGGGAGAAGTCCACATCCGTAGGGGACAATGATGGCTTAAACTGTTTATAAGATCCAAGGGATCAAAATGCCTGAATGAGGCTCAATTCAAGTCAAAAGAAGTCAAACTTCTTAACTACATGTAATGGGGACCAAAATCCCACTCACCCTCACCTCACATTTGTTTAGCCTAATAATATGTATGTACATAGAAGTAATCCTAAGGGCAAGACTCCAATAATTGAACATTTCCTAATACCCCATGATTGTCCTCACATGGATTCCACCCTCAAAATGCAACATTCTTTAATGTTTTTGTGAAGCATCCACCTTAATATAACTACACCTTCATTAACATTCTCTTCCCCTTCTTCTTTTTTTAATTTAAGAAAGTTATGAGGGTGACCCACATTTGCAGCAGTCTCTCAAATCCTAGGTGTGTGGAAAGACAAAGGAAAGAAAAAAAAATAAAAGTAGCATCGCCAAAAACTTTCTATCTGTGGGGTCTATCAATTTGCAGGCTAAGGGCAGCCAAGCCGAGGAACACCAACCAAATTGGTCTCCACATGGGGCGTACAACACAGAGAGATCACCAATCATAGTACACACAATTCCTTTTTTTCTTTTAATTAAATTTAGTGGTTGTCTTTACTAGTCCCTAAAACTGGAGAGAGTAAAGTATCCCTTGTTTCAGGGGCTGGTGGGGGATTCCGCAGCATGTCTCTTTTGGAGACTGTAGAGTGGATCAAGAGGAACAAGCTTTTGCCCTCCCCTCTCCTACCTAGTCACATCTCAACTAGTCTTAATTGTGACTAAATACAAGTAATTCATTTCTTACATAATCTTTCTATTTTTTCCACCTTTATAATCTGCACATATTGTTTTTATTCTTGAGAAAAAAAAAACTAGTAGTATATGATTTGGTTCGGGTCAAAATCTTATGTTTATTAAAAAGAAAATCCATTGTAAGTCAATACTAAGACAATTATATATATACCAAAGTAAAAGATATTGCGTGCAAATCCTACCGTAGTATCTTTTCATATGTCTATTATACACTGTCTACTCTTAGAAGTCTAAATTGACATAGTGATCATGAGATTTTTAGATTCAAGTCTTGTGTTAAATACCTTAATTAATCATATAAGAAAGGTAATTGTTGCTCGTGCAATTAAAAGTTAATCATTGAGAGGTATTTTTTATGAACAATATTTTCAAGTGGAAAAAAAATATTACTGACCAGTGAGTGTGTTAAAAAATTCTCATTCGATAATAACATCAATGGTATCAGGTAATACACTCATTAATATTTCCCCATTTGTTGGCCCAAAAAGAAAAAAAAGAAAAGAATTGGCCATTTGAGAATAAACAAAGCTCTAAAATAGCTTCCAATGAAATCACAAAGTGTCTATTAAGGGCTAGTTTATAGGCTAGGTACAACTCAGTATTTCATTGTCCTAGTAAAAATGGGATCCGGTGTCGGGTCTAAATTGTTTAACAAATAAAATATGCCATATGCTTTTTATCATCATTAGCGATGACTGTTAATACTAATTGGTTTAATTACTATCTCACAAAGTAGCATCCACATTGTGTCAACCGATATGAAAGAAAGAATATTCTCAACTCTTCAAAGGACCAAGAGTCGCTAACAAAACATCCTCATTACCATAAACAATGTTGTATTATCATAATAAACGACAGGTGTCAAGCAATAAAGCTATGTATTAGAAATCTACCTTATTGCATAATTACGCATAAAGACAGGCGACCACACACATAGGAAAAATGTGATTGGTTTGTCCTTACTACTGTTCATGTTTTCTAATTAAAGGCTACAAAAGGTTTAACACCTAAGCTACGAATGCTTATCCAGACCACACTAAAGAGTAAATTATAAAATAAATGATGATGATGTGTGCATCGACAACTCTTGTGCCCCCCCCAACCAGAGTTTAATTTGTCTACAAATGAGAACAAAATTATGTAAGGTTGATCAAAGCCACTTGATTAATTTAGAGGCCGATGGTCTCTATTATCAGTTTGAGACTTTGATTAGGAATACTTTTGAAACGTATACACACGCATTAGTGCCCGTACTTTATTCAAATTGGGATTGCTAATCATCTCTCTAATTTGGTAGTTATATGTAATCTTTGTTGCAGAACCATTTTACCCCACCAAGATAGCGGAAGGAAAAGTATATATAGTTTCTAAAGTGGAGAGTTCTAGTGTTCATGTATCCACTACACATATGCTTGTGGATTAATGTCTACTTTCCATGATGACATTATCATCCCAATCACACATATATATCAAGTTAATAATAATTAAACAACATAAGAGGATTGACCTCAGGAGGAACAATTAAAGTAAAGTTTATCATAGTAACTGATCATTAAAAAGATAGAAATTTTGATTGTATGATGCAGATAATAAAAAAAAGTAAAGACTAACTTTCTATATATCACAAATCAAGAAACATTTATGTGAGACAAAATTTTGGGTACAAAATTTAAATACAAATTTTGTATGGTAGGTTATGAATGGTTATTACATTGATGATGCGCCACTTTATCACCATAACTTAATTATTTTCAGTAAAGCAATGTACGGAAATACACTACCCATGACAATGAATAATTTAACAAAGAAAAATCTTTATCCTGCTAAATATGTATCACCTTAACCCAATGGCATGCATAAGAGCACACATTAATCTCATATGCTGGTTGAAATTAGCAAGTGGAGTACGATTAATTAAGCAAGTTGAATACTTAATTACCAATAAAATTTATACGATAGTACAGTATATGATTTTTTTCCATGGTGGAAGATATGCTTTAATTAAAAAAAGTGATCAAGATGAGCATATAGAGCTGGGTATTGAAGGCATCTAAGGAAGATCATGGTAGGAGGGGACAAATAGTTGCTTATTTGTCAAAGGTTCAAAAGTTGGAATAAGCATAATTGATTAATTAAAGAAAAGTGAGGATAAACAATTCCTTGTCTTCTCTTCACTGTATTTCCAAGAAAGGGGTGGAAGCAACTTATTCCAACGTTGGTGGGGTATTTAGGTTAGGACTTAGACTACTTCGATAATATAGCCCCGTTTCTTGCATATAATGTACATGAACAGCAACTGTATATAGTATAATATATGATTTCAAAAAAAAAAATATAGTATAATATATAAACATTGCATGCATCCACCAATCATTTTAACCCTATGTTCCTTATAGTTTGAAACCACTTTAATGTTAAGTTTGGCTCAAGGATAGTTTAGAATCTTTCGTGAGGGAAAAAGTTAGAATGGAAAAGCTTCTCCATTTGCCATTCGACCCATATATATATATATATATATATATATACTTGTAGGATTCCAGAGTCCACAAAACACTTGGTCCAATTTATTAGGAAGTCGTCGAAGTAAATTCTTGCTCGGTTCAACCCTTCATAATTATAAACCTATTTACACGCGCTGATCATCTTCTTGTTAATTAAAAATTTCCAAATCTCTGAAACTTTTGCGTTTACTCTTCATGATCTTGTTTGAAATACAATCTTTCTACTTAAATACTTCTTTTACCTTCCTTCTCCTTGGATATATACTAAGATTCTTTATATGATCTTTGATGAGAAATAATTATGAACATGGGATGCGTAGGTAGTAAAATTATTTCCCGAAATGTGAATGTCAAGATCCATAATGGGTTTTTTTAGATTACCAATTAAGAGTCAAGAGTTATTATCAACACAGACATCATTGTCAAAGTATTTTTTTGGAGGGATTTTTGTTTTGTCGAATTTTGAAGGGATTTTTGGCAGCCGGACTATTTAGGGAAAGAATAAATAATACCAAAAAAAATCTATCAGGGACATCACATCTATGAATGCTGAGATCAGCAACAATTTGGACAAAACTAGGAAAATACTTTTTGGTGTGTAGCAAAACCAAAAAAAAGAAAAAAAAAAACTGATGGTGCTATCAAGAGGTCACATGGTGCGAGACAGACCCCTTCCCCTCTGCCCTCCCAAAAAAAAGAAAAAAAAAAATCAAACGGACCATGAAAAAAGCAATTGCTGACGTGGAAATCAACATAAATTAAAAAACCAGACTCCCACGTGGCAATGGCCCCCCCACAAAGAAGCCTAAATTTCATGGGAATTTGATGTGAGTTTTGGACTTTTTCCACTACTACCCCTGTTTGTTTTTTTAATCCCACACAACAATCTGTCCAGTGGTTTGGTGGTGGTCCTTCTCATCCCACGTCAGCATGTCTCCTAGACGACAAATCATCCCCGTCCCTTGAATCCCACAAGAAAGGATACTACTACATGTCATCCAAAGAAAAAGAAATAATTATTCTGACAAGGGCAACCTCGTTATAATCACCGAATGTTGGGGTCAAACCAGTAAAAGAAGGGAACTAACACCCCAAAATTCTGCCGGGTTAACTCGAGCAAGCCTAGTAGCCCCCAACCCCCTATTGTTGCCTGCTTCGAAGTAGACAACGAAAGAGACGGTAACTAACGGTAACGCCCAGTTTTACCTAATCAGAACCCCTGCCCCTCCGTTATCCCAAGCAACACGCATCCCCATGAATCGTTTCCGTACGGTTTGGGCCTCATTTATTTAAAATCCCCGCCATCCGTTACTTAACGTCCCCCCGTCCTCCCACTCATTTTTCCGTCACCTTAACCTAACCCTCCTTCCCTTGGCTGGATCCAGTGATGAGTAACACTCCAATAGTATTATTTTTTTAAAACATTTGCTCACAAATTTCGTACGGAATTAGCTGTTTTAGGTTATGCTTATTTTTTTTTTGAAGTAATGTTATGGTATGTGAAGGGTTGTTTTTTTTTTGGTCGAAACCGGGAAGTATATTAGAAAATATACGTGAGCTGAATACATGGTTAGAAGTCGATAGCTCGAGTCGACTCCTATCTTATACAAGAGACATGCTAATAGCAATACAGAAACAACATGATAAGGAATCTAAGTCCAGAAAGTCAGGACAGGAAGAAAACACCAAAAAATACTGAACATAACATCATAATGACTGATAAAACAAAGTCAAGGGTTGTGATAGGTCAGCGAGGATGGAAAGTATCAGGCGGCCGATCCGCTGCCATACCCGAGCTGGATGCACCTGGAGAGAAGATCATGCGATGGTCGTCTTCAGTAAGGACCACCACCGTATGATTTTGTTTTTTGCGGGGGCGGGGAGGGGCTGGATGGTTGAAATTGCTAGAGATAACAGGGTAGTTGGCAGAGGGAGGGACTGGGGAGATGACTGATCCGGTGGAGGCTTGGATAACATCTGGAGTAGAGGGGAATGTGCTGGCATTGGAAACATCTTGAAGGGATTGTCTCTTCGGGTTATCCTTGGATATGAGCTTTGAGATTTTCAGAGGTTGGGTTTTTTTGGTAGTTTGTTTAGCGAGTCGGGTAGCAACTTTACTTTTGGACCTCTTGAGGGACCCGTCCCCTATGAAATCCTGAAGTGTGGGTAGGTCAGGGGTAGGTTCAGGCTGGTCATGGTTCTCGCTGGCGGTTGGTAGTGGTGGAGGGGGGGCAATGATAGGGGGTGGTACTGGGGGAGCATTAGTTTCTGCCTGCGCCATCGGGGTAGGTGTGTTTGTGCCGGGGGTTGTCACGGGAGGTGGCTCCTCAAACCGAGCATTCTCCAAAATATGAAACCTATTGGTTGCGTTTCTGGGATGGGAGACTATAGGGGGAGCCGAGGGGTTGGTGAGTGGACGCCGAGTGAAACGGTTAGTCCTCCGGGGCACATTCATCCATTCTCCCCTCCCGTTGTTTACCGTGGCGGCCGGCGCCCCAGAATACATTAAGGGAGCAGGAGGGGGCATTGCCTCGCATTTCTGAACCTGTGGTGCTTCTGGACAAGCTGAGATATTATGATTTAAATTACCACAAATATAGCATATGTTATGTAGCCCTTCATAGCCAACTTTTATGGGTTCGCCATCAAGATGCACGGTACCTTTCAGAGGTTTTGTCAAATCAAGGAGAACAGCAACTCTAGCAAATTTAGCTCGAGTGGGGTTGGAAGAATTACCGTCAAGCTTGATTGTTCGGCCCACCATATTCCCGAGTTGTTTGAGAATTTTGGAGTGATACCGATTCGTGGGGAAGTCTGGGAACTGGACCCACGTCACGATCGAATCAATCTTCCCTGTGGAAGCGCGGAAGTTGGGAGACCATGGTTGCACACTCAGCACATTCCCGTAGATCATCCAGGGGCCATCGGTCAAGGCATGAATGTAGTCTTGTGATGCCCAGAACCTCACCAAGTAAAAATTGTTCTCTAGGTCTAAAATTTTGAACGCCCCGGTTGGCTTCCAAAGGGTTTGCAATTGGGTGTGGAGGGCCTTATAACCAATGGTTCGTCCATACAGCTTAACAACTACGGCATTCTCCCAAAGTAGATCCCTTTTTGCTTAAAAAAAAAAAGAAAGTAGATCCCTTTGATTCATGATTCTTTCCCATTTGACTAATCAATAATTTGGACTCACGCGCCGCGCCTCTGGCGCGCGTGCCATCTTCTTCTCCGAGTCCACCGGTTGCAGCAACCCCGGGCGAGCCACTGGAGGGCATGGAACCTGATGTCGGCAGCGGCTCCAGCACCCCGAGTGGAAGTCCAACCACCCATCCAATGGAGCAGCGTCACCCACCACCCGATCCGTCACCGGCCACCATAGCTGCCGAGGTGATGATGGCGGAGGAGGCTGCCAGCGCTACTGACCTGCCCACGCCTTCTCCAGCCCCCGTGCGACGCTTATCTCGCCACCATCCTGACACGGGCACGCCTCCTCCACAGCACTTCGAGTCGCGTCGAGCCATCTCCACCGTCTCCATGGCCACGGCGAATCCACCAGAAAGCATGACGTCTGTAGACGGAAGAACCAGCCATGCAGACCGAGCTCCCCATCCCACCGACAGCCCCATCCCCCGGAGGAGATCCAGGTCCCGCGACCGAGGAGGCACCACACCCACCGCCACCATCCGGAACCGACCCTCTTCTCCATCCCCGACAAGGATGCTCATCACCCCAGCATCAGTAACCTCTGCTCCTCCCACCGTGGATATGACGAATGGCGAACCAGATGTGCACATGGAGGAATCTCGCCCTACATATCGAGACACTCTCTTTGGCGGGCCTAACCCTTTGTACCAGTCTGACCCTTGGGAAATCGAGGGTGAAGTTGAGTACGAGGAAGGTGATTTGTTTGTATCTCATATTGATGGCGTGCCTAACCTGGAACTATCCGATCCGTTCAAAGCTCGTTATGTGAAGGGTTGTTTGAATGCAAAGAATTGATTTGTACCCCAGGCAACTTACAAGTTATTCTCTTATTTGTTATTATTAATTATGTTGCATGGGAACTTTGGAGATACCATCTTAATTCTTATGGTGTCTTCTGATTTTCCAAGAAAAGGAAACTAGACCAGACAAATTGCAAAATCTGATCTGATGGGTCAAAGAGGAGATTCATTTTGGTCTCCTAATATCTTACCCTATACCCTCTAATTAGAAACAAACTTTAACGTAAAAAGAAACTAATTCAACCAAAATCTTCTACCAAGTTGCAACCTTTTTCAACTTCTTCTTACACGCTCTTTGGATTTTAAAGATTCTTTAAACCTCAATTTGTCGACAAAATCAAAGGGTGGTGGGGTTTTTTTTCCACCCCTATATGGAATTAGCTCACTTAAAACGTTAGTTTTTTCTCCTGCTAACCCTATTTAGACTTCAAAAATCCCAATGTTTATTGAAATCAAACGAAATGCCAGGAATTTTTAAAATCTTGGATGACCATGACCTGACTTAAAAACTAGTAGATTTTATACACCAGAAAAGGAAACTGTATTCCCCCACTCCCTTAAGTAAATAAATAAAATAAATAAGTACATTTAAGCATACGTTGGCTGGTACAGACACTAAACCCTACCATGGTTAAAAGCGGACCAGGGGGTGAGGTATGTTAGCGTTATTGCCCGGAACAAAACAACAACAAAAGCAGACAACACGAGAGAGGAAGAAAGAGAAAGAGAGAGGAGAGTTACAGTTAAAGCAAAAACAAAGTTCGCGTAACATGAGAGGATGAGACGCGCGCAAAGCAGTTATAATTTATTTTATTCTGAAAAATAATTTATATTATTATTATTATTGTTATTTTTTTTTGGTTGGCTTGGGATTCTTTGTAACGGCGTTTTATGTGGGTGTGTGGGGTGTGTGTGGGGAGGGTGGATACTTTGTCTGTTGAGAGAAACAAATACTTCACTTCTAGTGAGAGAGAAACAAACACACTTAGCCTGATTGATTTCTAGAAAGAGAGAGAGAGAGAGAGAGAGAGAGAGACCCAAGTAGTGAAGCTGGTTTTGTAACGGTTAAGGTGGTTTTTTGCGTTACAAGGTTTTTTCTTTGGTTGTGTGTAATAATAGCGTGGTTTAGGAGGAGGCGGAGAGGTTTGAGGGGAATTTTCTTTTGTTTTCACATTTTTTTTGTTGTTATAAAAAATCGCGGTTTAACGGTTTTAGGGGGGCTTTGGGAGGATAATTATATGTTGTAATAATTGAGGTGATTTAAGTGTAATAACAAGGTGAATTTTAGGTTACATAGAGGAGAAGAGGGAGAGAAGAAAACCATACCAGAGAGGAGGAGTGTTTGTGGGCTTGAATTCTTTTTTCTATTTTTTTCGGGTTGGTCTTTCTTGTTGACTTGGTGGTGGGTTTTGAGTTTCAAAAATGATGGCTGCAAATCGGGGCGGGTCGTTTTCACCGGGTAATGCTGAAGGTGATGTTGGGTTTTCCTTCTCCTGCTTGTTTCCCTGGAAAATTATGTTGCTTCCCTGGAAAATGTTGTAAAGTTGTGGTCTTTCTTTGGGGTATCAGGTCCTGGAGGGGATGATCTGTATGCAGAGCTATGGAAGGCTTGTGCTGGTCCACTGGTGGATGTGCCTCGGAGTGGAGAGAGAGTGTTCTATTTTCCACAAGGTCACATGGAGCAGGTAACTGGAATTGGGCTCTTTTTTTTTTTTTTATTTGTTTCCCTATCTTCTTTTCCATTTTTTTCCCTGTTTGTTTACGGGGAAAGTTTTTGGTTTTTGCCGGAAAGTGTCAAGTGGGTGTTATGGTTTAATTGGGGTTGGGAATTAAGAGTCTGTTTTGGGGTTTGGTTTCTTATTATGGCTGTGTTCTATTTTTGGCCAAGTGTTAAAAGGGTTTTGCTAATTTTGGGGTGTTTGTAGTTGGAGGCATCAACAAATCAGGAATTGAATCAGAGGGTTCCTTTGTTCAATCTACCATCAAAGATTCTATGTCGTGTTATTCACACTCAGCTGCTGGTACTCTCTTTCTCTGAGCTTGGTTTCTCTTACATAATTTCTTTTTTCTCTGCTTCTAGGGTATGGTTTCTTGTAAATTGTAATACACTGGATCTGTTTATCGACATAAATAATTAGTTGGGTTCTGCTAGCCCGAGATTCTGGGTTGATTTAATTTACGTTCTGGTCATAAGTAGTCATCCCCTAAGTAATCAAATGTTTATTAGGCGTGATCATCAAATTCAAGGTTTAATTTTGGTAGAATCTGTTGCTCATGTAGGCTGAACAAGAGACAGATGAGGTTTATGCACAGATCACTTTGGTTCCAGAATCAAATGTAAGAGCTGACTGAGTTTCTTCTTGTTTTCTTCATATCGGTGTTTGGGTTGCATAACGTTTAAGTTGTTTTGTTTGATTTACCTTTGGTTCAAATTACTGCAGCAAACTGAGCCAGAAAGTCCTGATTCATACCCACCTGAGGCAGCTAGACCAGCAGTTCACTCGTTCTGCAAGGTTTTAACTGCCTCTGATACAAGCACCCATGGTGGATTTTCTGTTCTCAGAAAACATGCTACTGAATGCCTTCCTCCCCTGGTAAATTTTGTTTGTTTATGCCTTGTGTGTTATCTCTCTGCCCCTCTCTCTTTATTCTGTCAATTGATTCATCTTAGTGATTTCATAAGAGGATTTTCATGCAGGACATGACCCAGCCAACCCCGACTCAGGAACTGGTTGCTAAGGATCTTCACGGCTATGAATGGCGGTTTAAGCATATTTTCAGAGGTAAATAATTCTGCAGCGGCTTTATAATCTAGTGTTTCCTGTGTCTTTGACTTGAGTTTGATAAAAGGTTCAACTTTTTTTTTCCCTGGTTGTGACTTGAAACAATCACTTTCTTGCTGCATGAAATTGGTAGTGACATCACGAATAATATTCCTTTGGCCTATGATAAAATGAGCAGGTCAACCAAGGAGGCACTTGCTTACCACAGGATGGAGTACCTTTGTCACTTCAAAGAGATTGGTTGCTGGGGATTCATTTGTTTTCCTTAGGTACTTTTGCAACCATACTCGGTATTTTTACTCGGATGTTGTATCTTGTGTAGAATATTTTTATGTTTTCCTATGAATCTTTTTAACTCAAGAGTTGGTTATCCAGGGGGGATAACGGGGAGCTGCGTGTTGGAGTGAGACGTCTAGCACGCCAACCGAGCAGCATGCCATCATCTGTGATTTCCAGTCAGAGCATGCATCTGGGTGTGCTGGCAACAGCATCTCATGCCGTTTCAACGCAGACTCTCTTTGTGGTTTATTATAAGCCTAGGTAAAAGTTCATACTAAATTAAATTCAGCCGCATAAGGGTCTTTAACTGAGTAATTACTGCTGAATATGCCACATTTATATTTTTTTTTATTGGTGGCATTAATTTATTTGTGATTTCTCTGTTTTATTGTATTCACTAGAACAAGTCAGTTCATCATAGGCTTGAACAAGTATCTGGAGGCTGTGCACAATAAGTTTGCAGTTGGCATGAGATTCAAGATGAGGTTTGAAGGTGAAGATTCTCCTGAGAGAAGGTGTGAGAACCTTTTACAAGTTGCTTTCAGCTTTTTGTTTATTCAGTTTGACGTAAACAATCTTTAGAAGAAATGCAGCAACTTATACTCTCGTCTTTCTTGATGTCAGGTTTTCAGGTACCATTGTTGGGGTTGATGATTTTTCACCTCATTGGAATGATTCAAAATGGCGATCATTGAAAGTAAGCAACCCTTTTTGACTAAACAATTTATCATCTTATGTCCTAAATTCTAGTCAGATCATTGATAATTCCTGTAAAATGTTATATTGATGATTTTCTGACGTTTTTCTATGTCCCAGGTTCAATGGGATGAACCAGCATCTATCCCAAGACCTGACAGGGTTTCACCGTGGGAGCTAGAACCCTTCGTGGCCAGTATACCTACGAGCGTGGCGCCACCTGCTGCCTCAAAAAACAAAAGACCCAGACCCCTGATTGAAATTCCAGCTCTTGGTAAACAAGTTATTAGTTTGCATTTTCATCTTTTGTGAATGAGATGAGTGGGCTATTTCCAACTTACTGCCTTCATTTTTACATGATAGATTTGTCTTCAACTGCATCCACACCCTGGAGTTCTGGACTCGCGCAGTCCCATGATTTAACACAATCAAGTATCACTGCTGAAGGGAAAAGAAATGAAAGTAATGTCATGTGGCATCATAAGCAGATTGATATGAATGGCCACAACAATATGTCGCGGACTAGGACTGAGGGGGGCTGGTTGTCTTCTCCACATGTGAACGTGCCTCAACATATGTTTCAGGAATCAAAGGAGGAGAGCAAAAATGTCCCCACTTGGTCTGTCCTCTCAGGGTTTTCAACCCCCCAATCCACTGAGTTGAAGACTGATCAACTTCCCGACGCATCGGATAAAGGGAAGAAATCTGAGGTGGCTACCAGTTACCGACTATTTGGTATTGAGCTCGTTAACAATCCCACAAGCTTGCCACCTGCCGAGCAGGCTCCTGGGAACCCAATCAGTATATCTAGTGGCATCACTGAAGGACATGGGGTGAGCACCCTTTCAGCTGCGGATTCAGAGCAAAAGTCTGAAGCGTCAAAGGAAAAGAAACCAGAGCAATTGCATACATCTCCAAAAGAAATTCAGAGCAGGCAAAATAACACTACTTCCACTAGAAGTCGCACCAAGGTATTCCAAAAACACAATACTTTGACATTCAGATTTGCTAGAAGATCCTGTGCAATCTCTAGTTATCCTCTGAAGATGAAGTTTCTTACATTTGAGTATGCATGCAATAGGTTCAAATGCAGGGCGTGGCTGTTGGTCGGGCAGTGGACCTGTCTATGATAAAAGGTTATCATCAGCTTATAGATGAGCTAGAGGAGATGTTTGACATCAAGGGCCAGCTTCATCCCCGAGACAAGTGGGAAATTGTCTATACCGATGACGAAGGTGATATGATGCTTGTTGGTGATGACCCATGGACGTAAGTATTCATACTAGGGACTTTTGGTTTGTAAAGGTTTTCACAGAAGCTTTATTGGTACCTACAGTACCTTCTACTGAGTTGTACTGTCTTCGATGCAGGGAATTCTGTAACATGGTGAGAAGAATCTTTATATGCTCAAGTCAGGATGTGAAGAAGATGAGTCCAGGCAGCAAATTTCCGTTGTTTCCCTTGGAAGGAGATGGAAATGCAGTAAGCTTGGATTCAGCTGAAATGTAATCATCCTCTCCATTTTCCTTAGCTTTTGTGGGCGTTGTTGTTGTTTGTTTGAGGAATAGTAGGGTTGGTTTAATGTTTGGTCTCTGGAGGATGTTTGAAGCTGTAGAAGAAAGAGTGACTGGCTAACTGGTAGCTCGGTTTTTTGGAGCTAACTACCAAAAGCAACTCCAAAAGGAAAACAAGAGAAAAAAAAAAGAAAAAAAAAATCCATGACTGGGCTCTAAGCAGTAGTGGGAATTAAACTATAGGTGTAGGGTCTGTACATCTTTTGGTGCTTGCGGTGCGGGGGGGTAGACTTTGGGGTGGGGTGGGGTGGGGTGGGGGTATATGCATCTTCATGTTTGTATATATTTTCTCTGCTTTGGCGTTGTAACACTGGTCTTAGAGAGTGGAAAGTTTATGCTTTAAATTTGTGATATTTAGCTTCTTCAATGTACTGGGACTATTTGTTATCATACTCTTGTCCACAAAAGCATTTCTCATGCTCTGCAGCTGCGTCAGTGAACCCATCTCCATTCTTGTATGTCCCCTCCATGGCTTGCTCCTCTTTATGTGCAGTGGCCCAGATAGCGATAGCCTGCTCATGGCATTGATGCCCTGTGGTGTACGATTGGGTCAATTGCTTTTGATGCTGGTGCAGGCATGCTTGTTGCCCTGCCTCCCTCAAAATTGCATAATTGCATCACTTGTGGTGCATATATCTAGCTGGAATTAGTGGTCGTATTAATAGGATTGTAGAACTTGCTGCACCCTTGTCTGCTGCATTGGCCACTTAAGTACCCCATGCAGTTAAAGCACAAACCAGTCACTGCATAGGGAACTAGTATTAGCCTCACTGAGAATACTCGAGGGACACGGCAAATAAAATGAGATAGAGATATTGGGATAATTTAAAGTATATTTTAAGATTGTTTTTTCGGTTTCCCTCTTGGTTTTCCATTTATTTTCCACCTAATTCATGGAGTGACATAATACAAAATGGGAGATCTTTCCGACATTACATTAGGGCTTGAATCCAAAGCTTGTTTAAGGGACAGTGAAATCCTTGCCACTTAATGTCAACAACTAAAGTATATTGTAATATTGGAGAATCAAGAACACAACTTTCGAATATACTCCTCCTTATTCTTTATTCTATCAGGTGTAATTTCCTATATGAGTATGGGAGCTTGCCCGAACAAATTTAGAAGTGAGGGCAAAAGTTTCTAGGTAGAAAAAAAATTTGTAAGACATTCTTGGCCCATCATGAGAATGACCTGGTGCAGGACCTGCAAGTCAATTTTGGCTGGCCTTCATTAGTCAGCTGATCTTCGAAGGCATTGGCTATCGGTTTCATATTTGCATAAAAAGACAAAAAAATATTTCGTCACATTTTTTTTATCTTGACATGATAAGAGACCGTCCAAAAATCCTTACATGACAGGCATCATGTCACAACAGAATGACATGAGTGAATATATACTTTCTAATCGTGAGAGAATGGTGAATGAAAACTGTGGTTCCTGGAAAGTTTTTGATTAACGGGGCCAGTTATTTGAAAGGGATCCTGCAACATTTTGCCTACGTAAACAAACCCAATGTGAGGATAAATTTAGTGAAAATGTTAAGAGAGTGCTTTGGGGCCGAAAGCCTGCATGTCTACCTAACATGGACATGACAATAATATCAATCCTTTGTAATTGTTTGTTATGATTGGAAAAAGATGTTGATTATTTTGTACCATTACAATTGGGTGGTGTTTGGTTTATGGAACTTAGCTTTCTTCTTGGAAAAAAAAAATGATTTCTAGGAGTGAAATTCTTTTTAAAAGAGAGATTTTTATGAATAGGTGACAAAACACAACCTTTTTGAGAACATATTTTCTTTTTGTTTACTTGTAACTTGGAAAAGTTTATAATATTTTAGTACTTTTTTTTTTTACATCCAAATTACATCAATTACCCACAACTCTAACCCCAAACCACCCTATTTTAATACATTACTACTATACTCTAATTACTCTATTAGAATTTATTTATTCATTTATTAATTCTTTATTCAAAGGATTTAGAGAAGAAAACTCTGCTACATGATCTCCAAATACATATTATAATATATGGAGAATATCTAACTTGCAAATTTTGATTAATATTTTAATTTTTTTTGAAGAACAAATACAACTTTCCAAAGAATTAAGAACCTGGGGATCATACATCTAAATTATATTTTAAGAAAATAACAATGAGATCACAGCTTTTGAAAAAGTGCCTATTTTCTCTTTTATTTGAGACTCATGATTATAACTCGTTAAGATTCTTATAGTTTTTTTTTTTATACCAGCCGTATCTGTAAAATTAATTATATATAGGGATGTGTATGTTATTCTATAGATTAATGTGAGACATAATAAAAAAGAGTGCATTTCAAGAGATCTGGAATGTAAGGAATCATTTGTTTATTTGGATACATGCTCCTTATGTATAAATTTGCAAGAAATGGGAAGATGCTGCATTTGATCACTTTTTTATATCATCTGTCCGTTTCACTCCTTGTTCACTCCTTGTTCGGGAAATCACCATGAGAATCTTGGCTCCACTGCTTCCCTACACGGGTTCATTTAATCTAGTTTAAGGTGATGATATACACCCACTATAGCAAGGATTAGTGAGGGCAAAGCTCTCCGGACAACAAAAACAACTTTGTTCTTTCAATTATGAATGACTATACCATGGAAAGAGACCATTATTAATATCTCCCCGTGGCTCGATACGCTATCCTTGTGAGGTGAGACCATTACTATTATCACAATTTTCATACACCCGCTTTCACCAAGATTTGAAATTTGGACCCCAAAATTTAAGGATGATTGGTTGTTTCAAACAGAACCATATATTGATATATATTGAAAGAAAGTAAGGATACTAGTGAGGAATGGTTGGGTTTCTTAAGCATCAGTACCATTCAAATTCTGGTAATGTGAATAGAACGTACACAAAGGGTGCACATCTTAACTGGTGCCGATCATACTGCATGAGAGATTAGTGCGGTGTTCACAGGACTAAAGAATAAATAATAGTACTAAAGAGTAAATGATAGTGGGATTTTTGCAGTTGTGCATGTATTTAGAGATGAAGTCGGGGCCCACTTGTCTAAAGTTCAAAATGAAAGAGTTCAAGAAGGCTCTTTGGCAGCAGTCGACTGGTTGTCCTCAGTGTTAGACCCCGACATGGCTATGGATGGACTTGTCTGGGAAATCAAGGATCTCTTGAGGAGAGATTGGTTTGTAGTCATTGCTCATGTCTATAGGGAAGCGAATGTTATCGCTGACTCCCTAGCAAACTTAGTTGTTAAGTTCCCGTTTGGTCCTACTCTTTTATTTACACCCCCTCCGGGGATAGTTAGTCTTCTGCAGTCAGACAGATCAGTGCAGGATGTTTGTAGACCTACTATGATGTAAGATTGTGGTATCAATGAATCATTCAGATCAAAAAAAAAAAAAAAAGAGTTCAAGAAGACATCTTCTTGCTATATATTATATATAGACAAGGGAATCTAAGATGGATGGGCAAAGAGATAGTTGAAGGACGTAAATTTCTTTGTATTGATACCGACAGTCGTGGGTCCAGGAATATTTTTTAGGCAAATAAATAAAAACAGATCTAGTTTAAATGAAAATTTTAATGTTAAATATTAAAATTAATTAAGTATTATAATTATTTATATGTATTTTGGTAGATTAATTATGTACAAAATCTATTTAGTAATAAGCTATTATTTTGAAAAAAAAATTTTATCAATTCTTAAATTATAGACTTATATATTTATATTTAGGAATCCTTAAGAAATTTTGTTACAAATTCATTTGTTATATAATAATTTCTCATTTTAATTTTTAAAAATAATGAATAATTAATTTATTATTAATCAAATATATTTTTCTTTTAATACGAAAAAAGAGACCAAACAGATATAGAAGGAAAAAAAATTATAAGGCAAGATTTATATTAATGACAATAAAATTAATTCCAGTAAATTAATGAAAAAATTTAGTGAATAATTAATGGTCTTTAAAAAATTAGGAAAGAAATAGAGATTAATGTTCTTTGAAAGATTAGGAAAGAGATAGAGATTATTAAACGAAAAATAACAAGTGAAAAAATAACTAAAAAGAATAAAAATCTTTTTAAAAGGAAAATAATCTAATAATATTTAAAAAATCCAGTGTAGTCATTTGCCTACAATGACTACATCCTGGATCCGCTACCAACAAGGAACAAAGATCACGATATTTGTCAATCATGGAAGAAAGCTTTAGGATGGCAGGAGCTTTTGGTTTTGTCACTCCGGAAATTTAGAAACTTGAATATGTGGACAAAAGTTGGATTGGAATATCCAATCAACAACACATTTATAATAAAATCCAGGTTCCCTCTTTGTCTTTTTTAGTTTATTTAATTTAAGGGCCGATGATATACAAATCTGAAGTAGTAATTAATTATTATATTGCTATTCTAACTCAGTCAACGCGACCTCATTGTGTTAGGTCCTAATTAATTCTAAAGAATACGTTCTAGTGACATATATATTGTATTTTAGACACCATATATCCTGTTTTACGTTCTACAGGAGGCCTGAAGGAAATTATTGAAATTCTTTCCCTATATGCATTTCTGGGTTTCAATAAGCTAATCGTCTTTGTCTATGTGTTTTTCTTTTCTATGTTGGCAACAAAGCCTGATCAACTTTCTACAGTCATTGTAGGAGAAGCATAAGTAGGAGGTACCAAATCAATTAATATGTTTATGATAAAAAAAATTAATATGTATCAGTTATCATTTTTTTGACATGAGAATCAGTTGTCATAAAAAATATATAATTTGGACCACCCAATAAGTGTCCACCCGCCATGGAAAACTCTGTGAGGAAATCATTGGATTTGCTCATAACTCCCGATGGAACAAGACCAAGTGATATTTCATCATCGAATTGACTGTTATTGGAAGCGGGAGAAAGTCCAATTATTGACGACTGTGTGTTCTTGGACAAGTTGGAGGAGGTCTTTGTCATGCTACTACTAAACATTAACGCCATTATTCTTCAATATCCCATAAAACCTCTCCTCTCTTGTTCATGTGGCATCAGTTCATGAAGACGTATGTTTTTCGGCTTGTGCTATATGTCGTTGACATATTAGACCAGGAAATTAGCTTTATTCCCACTGAACTTATAATATACAAAATTATCACTTATATCTATCTCAAAATCAAATAAAATTATTATTAGACAAAAAATAATAATACCAATAACAGAAAATTTGTTTAAACCCATTTTCTTTCAGTCTACTAACATAAATTCTACCATATAAATTGTTTCTTTAATATCACAATTGAGAAAGGCTTATCTTTTTTTTTGGTAATAATATGGCCCTAAGGCCTTACAACACTACAATTATAGTAGATATTCTCGAACTAGTCTATCCTGGGCAATGCCCATTACATCAAGCTTTAAATTGTCTCTAATACAAACCGGAGCACAATCAAAATGGACACTACGAAAATCCAACGAGCAACTGAGGTTAGCCAATTTATCAGCACAACCATTGGCTTCTCGGTAAATATGAGAAATCTGGATCATCCACGACTTGTTGAGGAGGGACGAAATCTTGCTCAGTAGAGTGAGATTGCCATCCCTCGGGGGTTCTGCACCCATGAGTAGTTGCTGGACTGGCTTATCTTAACACAACTAGCAATATTTTCTGGTCGTATTGCGCATATAGTAAAAGTGTGTTCGCAGATCTTTTGTCATATGTGGCACTTTATTGTATTATTATATGTTGATTTAATCTTTGTCGTGCCGTAATGATATGGAAGGCCAATCTTGTACTATCAAGATCTAACAGTGCATTTTAAAGTTTTAAACCAAAGAATAATGCTGGGATAATGACTCCGCGAGTCCTATATCTTTTTCCGAAATCTCATTTGAGTCCTAAAAAAGAAAAACACCTATTTCGAGTCCTATAACATTCAAAAGTTACACCATTTAAGTCCCCGTCCATATTTCCGTTAATTTTTCTGTTATCTTTGACTATTTCCGGTCCACATCAGTTCCATGTCAACAATAAACTGCCATGTCAAAGAAAAAATAACATTATTATTATTAAATGAAACAAAAAAAAACAGTAAGGAAAAACAAATTAAGCCGGCTTTTTTTCTGTTCTCTCCCAACTCTCATTCTCTTGTCAAGGGCCGGCCACCAACACCATGTTCAGA
The DNA here is from genome assembly GCA_028386065.3 of Turnera subulata. Classification (NCBI taxonomy): domain Eukaryota; kingdom Viridiplantae; phylum Streptophyta; class Magnoliopsida; order Malpighiales; family Passifloraceae; genus Turnera; species Turnera subulata. The sequence goes on along the minus strand of JAKUCV010000014.1, from coordinate 18,277 downwards.
GGACCCCAAAACATCTAATAACAAAATCTGATCCACCTCACGTGGATATGTAGGAAAAAAACGCAGCCCCGGCTGCCAAGATTGTGCCACAGCAGCCATGGCATCTGCAGCTCTATTTGCCTCACGCAGAACGAATTGAATCCTCACAAACCATTCCCCCGACAGTATCTCGCGTACCTACTTTCAAGACAATAGGAGATTAGTGTCTAAAACCGGCCAAGAAAAGAAAAAAAGAAGAGAAGTGTGGGCATCAAAATGCTCCTCCACTTTCCGGCAAGGAGATGAGCCATGCCTAACAAAGAAGCACACGGCGGCTCTCGGCGGCTCTGGTAGGCACAGCATCGACGACAAGGTTCCTCAGCAGCCTCGTCGTGCGTGCACGAGCTGAAGGTGGGTCGGCGCTGACCTTTGCTCCGGTTTCTCTTCCGATGAAGGTGTGTCCCAAAGTCAGTTTTGGGATCTTGATGGAGGTGGTGGATCGGGTGCAGATCCAACCGGATCTGGGTAGATCCATCTCCTCCTCGCCTTCTCCGGCGACGGACTCCTTAACGGCGGGCGCACAACACACGATTTGCTTTGTTTCCTCTGGTGGTAATTTGTTGGTGATTATGTCTTGTGTTCATGGTGGCGTGTAGTGTTGGTGGTGGATGGTCGAATTGTGGATGGAGATTGCTGGTGAATCCGATGGTGGTTGAGGATGGTGGTGATGGTGCCGTGTATTGTGGATGGAGTTTTTTGTGGATTCCGGGCCGGATGTGGTTGCTCGCTGTGTTGTCGATGGATTTGGGTAGATGGTGCTCGGATTCTTTGCTGGTTGCGGCAGAGGAAGGGAAGGTTTATTAAGGGGAGGAGGGGATTTATGTTGGAGATGGATTTGAGAGGAGGAAGAAGAAGGGTGGCGGCGGGTGTGGTGAGACGGTGGTAGGTTTTCAATTTGGGGAAGAAGAGAAGGGGGAATAGTGATTAATTGTTATTGATTGTCATTATTTATTATTAATTATTATTAGTAATTATTTCGTTGACTAATTATTATTAATTGTATTCATTAGTTAATGAATTAAAATTTCAGATTTTGGTTATTTCCTTTAAGTTTTATCATTTTCCATGTATACACATAACTGCCATGTAAGCATGAAATAGACGGAAACTTTAACGGGGACTCGTTTAATATACTTTTTAAACGTTTTAGGACTCAAATGAGTCGTTTTTCTTTTTTAGGACTCAAATGAGATTTCGGAAAAAGATATAGGACTCGCGGAGTCATTATCCCAATAATGCTGGGTCCAAAAACTGCCATTGCCCATTAGTCAGCAGCCATCACCACTAGGAGGAAGATAATGCATGCTTTGCCTGGATCATTAATAGCTTAATAGCTCCACCTCTAAAGACCAACTATTTTCCGAAACAAAACAAAAACAGTTGGAAGATACTCTCTCATTGTTCTCACTCCTAATAATGTTTTGATCCTGACTCTTTCCTGGTACTACTACAGCAAATCAATAATATCCACTCTTTTTGGCTTATGTGTGTAAGCCATGAGCTACTAGCTAGATGATCAAAACATATAGAAGAGAGCTTAGTTTATAGCATAAAAAAGAGAGTACGTACGTAACTAGCTACTAGCTAGTTGATTCAATTGTACAAAATCTTATACAAAAATAAAAACAATTCCCCCATTGCGCTATATAAATAGAGCCACCATCCTTAACACAAAGCACCACCTCTAGCTTCCCAAAACCATGGAGGGAGTAAAAAATGGCATCACAACCCAACCCAATGAAGACAGCCTTCTCCTTAACATGGTTAAGCCTAGTGCATTAACTTACTTCAACCGAGTATTTGCAGCAGCTTACGCTTGTGCCATCCTAGCCTTGTTCTATTACCATGCAAGAACACTCCTTCTCTCCATGATCAACTCCACTTCCCCGAGCTTTGGCTCCTTCTCTATAACGCTCTTCTTGTTCATCTCCGATCTTGTTCTTGCTTTCATGTGGACCAACACACAGGCTTTTCGCATGTTCCCGGTGTACCGGAAAGAGTTCCCCGAAAACCTCGAAAAGGCGGTGAAGAGGAGTGATTTTCCTGCCCTGGACGTGTTCATATGCACCGCGGATCCGGAGAAGGAGCCACCGATGGGGGTGGTGAACACGGCGTTGTCGGTGATGGGGTATGATTATCCCGCGGAGAAGTTGTCGGTGTTTGTGTCTGATGATGGAGGCTCCGCGTTTACGCTCTTTGCCTTCATGGAAGGTGCTAAGTTTGCCGGGCACTGGCTGCCATTTTGCAGGGAGAATAACCTAGTAGTGAGAAGCCCTGAAATTTATTTCCAATCAAACCATCCTTTCTCACCAGAGGCAGAAAAGATTAAGGTAAGAAGAGTCTCTTTTTTGGTTTAATTAATTTCTGCTTCTATTCCAATCTTTTTTGGAAAAATATCATATATAAATTCTTCACTTCCAATGGTTTATTAAGAGACACCACTACTCTAGATTAGTTGATCAACAAAGATATAAATTTTCAGTAATAATTTTTTTTTTCCTTTTTTTAGTTCTTGATCCCAGTATGTGAAGTTTTGTCCTCATTAATCTAGATTTGAGTTGGATATTATGATGGATGACTCACCGGTGGGGGTTTTCATGCAGCAAGAATAAGTTGCATACTGATAGACGTTGACGAAACTTACATGTTACCACAAAAAAAAAAAAATAAGCCTCTTACATGATGAACCATAGCTTGTGGGCCTGAGTGGTAAGAAATGGAGTGTCAGAATCCTCGTAAAAGACCATGCTGGATGAGCCAGTCCTGTCGGGCTAGGAACCAAGAGAGAGAGAAAAAAAACTAAATAACAAACACTCAATTAACATGGATCTTAATTAATTAGGCTTTTAATTTAAGAGTGTCATTAATTCTTCTAGTAAATAAGCATAAAGATAATGAATCCACCAATTTCAATTCAACAATAATAAAGTCTCGAGCTATTTATCCCGGATAATTGATCGCCATATAAAAACAAACTTTACATAAACTTCTTCGAAGCAGCTTTCCAATCCCTATGTTACTAATGTTAGGTTTAAGTCTTCTTTTACTAAAAAAAAACCTATTTGCTTCTTTTGGCCTTTTGGTAAGAAAAAAACAAAAGACAATTGCCTAATGGCCTTTAAAGATTTGCTACCTTGCCTGATATTAATTAAGTATTCTCACGGCTTTTCCAGAAAAGAAGAAGAAGAATAGAAAAATATACTTCTATAAAAATTTTGTTTACTAAATCTTTCTCTAACTTAGTTATTAAATATAGAGATTATATTTAAAAATCAAATGACCCATAAAAATCTTGAAGGGTTTAATAATTTGAAACAAAACAAAATACCTAAGACGTCTTATAAAAAAACCGAGGGAATACTAGGTGGTACAAATATAAATAATACTACGTACTAGTTAAATTTGGCCGACAGCTATTTCAACATTAGTTTTCACCAAAATAGTGCGAAGTTGAAACCTTCTTTGAAGTACCACTCACCTCGGCTGAAAAAAAAAAAAATTGAAGTACTACTCACACTTTTTTTTTTTTTTCTCTTTGTCTAGTCACTACTGAAAAAGATTGAAATCGTTCGATTGGGTAAACATCACGTGTTGGAGCATGACTTGACATCAGTTCAGGTTCACAGGAAGGAATTAATTGGAGGGTTAACCTCTCGCCTATTAGAAACGGGTACGTATAGTAGCTAGTGGTGCCATATTGCCACCAAATTGTCAAACCTAAGCAAAACAACCACTCAAATACATATACGACACGACCATAATTAATGAGTTGGCACAGTTTGACGCATGATCATAAAGACAAGAGAACCTAAACAGAATTTGACAGCAAGCGAAACAATTAACAGTCTGACTTGATTTGGAAAAATGATCTAATGTTGTCGCACTTGTTTGGACCATTCTTCTTGGTGCCTTTTTTCTATCTTGATTCTTGAATTGCTCAAACATCGGATAACAACAACAGATGTTTGTTACCAAAAAAAGAAAACAACAGGTGTTGGCGTGTTCTCATGCTTTTGTAAGGCCATCTTGTTTCATGTTTCTTCACAGTATTACATCGGAGTGTACCACATGCTGTTGAACCATATGAATTAGTATTTCCAAAGGCTGTAATTTCATATCGATCATGCACCATTTTTTTTTCCAAACAAACCCACAAATTTCATAAAAAGGAAGAAATGTACATATAGACTAAGAAATCTTTATGTTCTTCATTTATTGTAGGTGATGTATGAAGGCATGAAAGTCAAGGTAGAGCGAGCCCTTGAATTGGGGAAAATTGACGATGAGTACATCACCACACAACAAGAGCTTGCGGCTTTCAATAAATGGGCGACCCACAATTTCACAAAACAAAACCATCCAGCCGTGGTTCAGGTTTGCCAATATTATTATCATCTCCCCAAGACGCAATTTTTTGGGCACATGGAGTTATATATCAAGTAAACTTTATCCCGGGCACATTTCACGTACATATAAATCATGCTGTTTACTCTACATCATGTTTCAGGTTTTGTTAGATAATAGCAAGGACAAAGACTTTAAAGGTGATTCGATGCCAAACCTCATCTATGTCTCAAGAGAGAAACGCAAGACTTCCGCCCACCACTTCAAAGCTGGAGCCCTTAACGCTTTGGTAACACAAAAACGTTGTTTATTGTAATCCTTGAATATTTCTTTTCTCTTCTTCTTCTTCTACTAATTAATTAATCATTATTATTATTATTTTGACATATACTGAAGCTACGGGTATCGGCCACCATGACCAATGCACCAATTGTCTTGACTCTAGACTGTGACTTCTACTCAAATGATCCCAGAACCGCACTGCGTGTATTGTGCTATATGTGTGATCCTGCACTTCAACCCGAGTTGGGTTACGTCCAATTCCCTCAACGATTTCAGGGGATCAACAAAAATGACATCTACGCTGGTGAACTTAGACGTTTGTTTACAATTCACCCAATGGGAATGGATGGACTAATGGGCCCAAATTATGTTGGAACTGGTTGCTTCTTCCGCCGCCGTGCTCTTTTTGGAAGCCCATCAACTTTTGTGTCACCAGAGATGCCTGAAGTAAGCCCAGACCATGCTATCTCCACGCCCATTCAGTCCCACCCAATTTCAGCCCTGGCACATCAGGTTGCTAGTTGCAACTATGAGAATCAAACCAACTGGGGCTCTAAGGTAACCATACTCGCACCTTTTTATTTTATTTTATTGGCTACAACTAGGATTCAACTCGACCTGAAGAGACTATCTCTTTACCACTTAAGCTACAACTCAATTGAGTTACGCATAATTACACATTAATATTCATTTTGGTGGGAATTTATAGTGATGGAATAATGGAAGTTTACAAATGTTATGCAGATTGGGTTTAGGTATGGGTCACTAGTTGAAGACTTTTACACAGGATATCGGTTGCAGTGTGAGGGGTGGAGGTCCTTATTTTGCAATCCTGAAAGGGCAGCATTTTATGGGGATACACCGGTCAGCTTCATTGATGTGTTGGGTCAACAAGAGCGTTGGGCAGTTGGACTCCTTGAGGTGGTGTTTCATAGACAGAACCCTTTAAGATTTGGTGTCAAAGCTATGGGCCTTTTGATGGGTTTAATGTATTCACACTATGCATTGTGGCCCATCTCGTGTATCCCAATCACCACTTATGCTCTCCTTCCCCAACTTGCTCTTCTCAACAATGTTTACACATTCCCGAAGGTACGTATGAACTTCAAGCAAATATTTTTATTCTCTAATTGTGTTAAATAGAATTGATACTATGTACTAATGGGTTCAATAGTGCCCAATTTTAGATTAGTCAGTAGATTTTAATAGCGGGGCGGATACAACAAGCTGGAACCACAAAAAAGTGTCATTTCTTATGGTTGAACACATTGGCAACGGAGGTTTTCTTAATAGAATGTAATTAAAATTGCAGGTCTCAGAACCATTGTTTTTCTTGTATATCTTTCTTTTCGTGGGAGCCTATGCCCAAGATTGTGTAGAGTTCCTCCTAAACGGTGGAACCGTTGGGAGGTGGTGGAGTGATCAACGAATTTGGCAGGCTAGGGGAGTGACATGTTACCTATTTGGTACCATAGAATTCTTGCTTCAGCACCTGGGAGTATCGGCATTTGGCTTCAACGTGACAAGCAAAGTTCTTGACGATGAACAGAGCAAGAAATACGAGCAAGGGATCTTTGAATTTGGAGCACATTCGCCCATGTTCGTGGCCCTAACATTAGTAGCCATAGTTAACTTTGTCTCCTTTGCCTATGGATTGGCCGAGTTATTCAGGGGCAACAATTTGGAGAGACAGTTCTTGCAGGTGTGCCTAGCTGGTTTTGTTGTGGTAAATTGTTTGCCAATTTATGAAGCCATGGTGTTGAGGAGTGATAAAGGAAAGTTGCCAGCCAAAACAACAATTACTGGTGCTGTTCTGGCTTGCGCTTTTTATGTGGCAATTTCCCTCATTGTCTAGTAAATTTTAGTTCTTATTTAATTAATAGTCCTTGTTTCCAGTTGTGGCTAGATATTGTATGCCATCAAATGTTTTAAAGATGCAATGCTGATTACTACGAGCAGCATTGGAGTCTTCATCGAGTCTTCAAGTCTCAGTGATTTGTTTTTTTGTTTGTAATAGTAAGGATTCATATGAAAAATAAAATCAAGGGATGACCAAATGTACAATTCATCTCGATAAAGACTTCTATAAAAAAAAAAAATAAAAATTTCACCCCACCAAGCCACCGCTTCGATCAATCTTCGTATGTATCTAATCAAAGGCAAAGTTATCCCAAAGGCCTATATAAACAGTTAAGGAGAAGCTCTCTTCGTATCTTGCTAAGTTTTACTGTCTTGGATGCGGGGAATTTAGCGCAATGGTGAAAAGAATCTTTATACTCCCTAGTCAGGATGTGAAGAAGCTCAGTCCGGGTAGCAAATTTCCATTGTTTCCTTCAAAAGGAGATGGAAATGTAGTACGCTTGGATTCAGCTGAAATTTAATTGTCTCTCTACAACCCAATCCAATCAAGACAACCCTGGTCTTCTCAACATGGTTAAGCCCAGTGCATTTACTTACTTCAACCGAGTGTTTGCAGCAGCTTACGACTGTGCCATCCTTGCCTTGTTCTATTACCATGCAAGAACACTCCTTCTCTCCATGATCAACTCCACTTCCCCGAGCTTTGGCTCCTTCTCTATAACGCTCTTCTTGTTCATCTCCGATCTTGTTCTTGCTTTCATGTGGACCAACACACAGGCTTTTCGCATGTTCCCGGTGTACCGGAAAGAGTTCCCCGAAAACCTCGAAAAGGCGGTGAAGAGGAGTGATTTTCCTGCCCTGGACGTGTTCATATGCACCGCGGATCCGGAGAAGGAGCCACCGATGGGGGTGGTGAACACGGCGTTGTCGGTGATGGGGTATGATTATCCCGCGGAGAAGTTGTCGGTGTTTGTGTCTGATGATGGAGGCTCCGCGTTTACGGTGTTTGCCTTCATGGAAGGTGCTAAGTTTGCCGGGCACTGGCTGCCATTTTGCAGGGAGAATAACATAGTAGAGCGCAGCCCTGAAGTTTATTTCCAATCTAACCATCCTTTCTCTCCAGGGGCAGAAAAGATTAAGGTAAGAAGAGTCTCTTTTTTGGTTTAATTAATTAATTTCTGCTTAGAGAGAGCACTACTCTAGATTAGTTAATCAACGTAAAGATAATACGTTTTCTACTTCTTTTTTTTTTTTTTTGTGAAACATAAGTTGACTACATAAACTTCGTCGAAGCAGCTTCCCAATCCCGGGTTAGGTTTAAGCTTTGCTTCTCCTTAATTCTTTTTTTGGTTTCCATCCGGTATCCGGAAAAAAAAAAAAAAGAGATAGTTGCCTTTTCTCTAAACAAAATTTGCTTCTTTTCAGCCTTTTGAGGAAAGAAAAGAGATAGTTGCCTTTTCAGATTTGCTAATTCCGTCTCTGTCTCAAAACAAAAAAGGCGATTGATTACTCAATTCTCATGTCCTTTCCTCGAATAAAAGAAAAAGAAAGATATATAGAATATTACTAGCTATATGGTAAATAATATCAATAGTACAAGGAGTTAAATTTAGCCGACAGTTCTAGCTAATTCCATATTAGTTTACACCCAAGGATAGTTTTAATTAAAACATTAAAATATCTCATTTTCTCCCAATTATATGTCCCATTTGTATTCACGGGTCGGGTTCGTGTCGGGTTGAACAGGTAAACAGGTTTCAATTTCTCAACCCGTACCTGACCTATTTAATAATTGTGTCGTGTCGTGTCAACCCGTTTATGATCGTGTCGGGTTCGAGTTGACCCGCGGGTTATCTATTAACTCTAAGAAGTCTACAAATTTGTTTGAAATTTGTCTATTTTGCACATTTTTCAAGCAAATAGGTATATAATTAGATTTTTTGTATATTAAATATACTTATAAATTGTAGAATCATAATAGAATATTATTTTAATTCATATATAACAATAGTTTTGGATAATTTGAATAATTTTGGCCTTAAATATTAAATAAGTCATGTATTAAATCAGTAAAATATATAGACACTAAATATAATCGGGTCATAAATAGATACCCATTGGGTTGAAGGGTCAACACGCGACCTGACCTGCTAATTTTCGTATCGTGTCGGGTCAACTCATTTAATTAAACGGGTTGAAAATCTCTAATCTATACATGCTAATTTCGTGTTGGGTTCATGTCGTGTTGTCGTGTCGAAACTTGTTTTGCCGGGTCTACTTTTTTCTTCTCCTTTTGTGTCACTACCGGAAAAATTGAAATTTATCAAGGGGCGAATTTGTTCATGAGAATAATATTCTTAGTATTTCTTTCCCGGCTAAATATTCCTCCTAATTAATTCCTTGGAAATTCGTATATATATTTCTCGATAAACATCTCTTTTTTATCTTTTGAGTGGCTTGTGTCTCTTAGAAAGGGATAAGGACATGTGACTTGGTTGATTGGAGTTCAATTAGCCATCCACCCTCGACTTGATGGCCTCCCTTAACCTAAATTTTAATTAATCAAAAAAATATTTCTTTGTTTATTATCTCCGTACAGGAGAGTCAAAATTTACCTTTACAACTTTGATGGTTCTGGATGACACCAGTTCAAGTAATTAAGAGGAAGGCCTCACCCTAGAGACGGCTACGTAGGAGCTGGTAGTAGTGTTTTTTTTTTTTTTTTATTTCCTGTCGGTGCAACCAAATTTTCAAAACGATATTAATAAGTTGGGGGCCCGTGATGCTTCTGATAAAAACAGGAGAACGCAATCAAAGTTTAACAGCGACCGAAACAATTAATAGTTTCAAATGATCTAATTAAATCCGCAGGGTTTGATCCATTCCCATATATAATATAAAAAATGATTTATTTTTTTTTTATAAGAAGATCTAATCTCTCTTTGATTCCAACCGAATTTTTGGCACACCAAATGGGAGAATATAAAATCATCATGATTTTTTGATAATTTTTTTTATGAAAAGATGATTTATTGTATGCCAGAAAGTACAAAAAAGGGTCATCAAACAGATGACAAGATCCTATAACAATATACACAGCAAAGGAAGTCTAACCAACCACAACAACTGTTACAGAAAACCCTTCAGATGCACAAAATCAGGACACTTAAGAGACCTAACTGACTCGCTTTACACAAGCATCAGCTTGACAGAAGGTCCACACCAAGCCAAAGCACTATCCGATATTAAAATTAAGGCAGTATGATCATAAGGAAAACTCGGTTGAATCGCCTGAAACCACTTGAGAGACCTGAATAACACTAATTCAAACATCTTATCCCACTCTACCGTGATGGCATCAAAGACTACCCTATTCCTTTTTAACCAAATACACCAGATTAACGTGTAGAAAATAACCATCCATGGCACCCTAGCCCGAGCCGAATCTACTAACCCCATCCAGTGAACGAACATCTCCTCCAACGAGTTCGGCATACACCACTTCACTCCCCACCAATCACAAATTTTACTCCACACCCTCCATGTAAAGCTACAATGACCAAAGAGATGATCTCTACACTCAATGTTTTCATTGCAGAAAGGGCAAGATGCATTCTCAATCAAAATGATGTTTTTACGAAGCAGTACCGATCTCATCGCAATCCCATTATTGATAGCCTCCACATGAAACACTCCACCTTAGGTGGAGCACACCCCAGCCAAACATATGGTATAGTCCTGCTGAAACGTAGCTCTCTGCACACAAATTCATATCCAGCCTTAATAGAAAAAACACCTCTAGCATCACCCTCCCATCTCCAACTATCCATCTCATCCGGATTTAATACCACACCCACCAGCCTATTAACGAGAATTGTAACCTCCTCCATCTCCCAAGTAAATAGACTTCTTCTCCAATTAAACTCCCATTCGTTACGACCATTTATTACCCTTAACATCTCAGCCACTGATGCAAACTTATTATTAGATATGTTGAATAGCCGAGGGTGTAAATCGCATAGCACCCCATCCACAATCCAACGGTCAGTCCAAAACATGCAACGAGCGCCATCATTAACTTCTAGTAAGACTCTATCACACAGCTTCACGCCCCCACCATGACTATCCTCCCCAGCTCTGACTATATTCCTCCATACCGAAGACACATCTGCTTCACTAAATGCAGGCCAAGAATTATCAGATCTCCTCCTAAAGCCATTCGTCACAATCCTCGACCACATTGAGGCATCCGTTGATTGGGGATCCAAATTAATGTACCTCCACATCCATTTGAACAACAAGCATTGATTCTTGATCAATAAATCCTCAATCCCTAAACCCCCACATGATTTTGGTTTGGCAATTTTCTTCCAAGCCACCATACACATTCTTCTTTTCTCTTCACACCCACCCCACAAAAAATCCCTTTGAATCCTTACAATTTTCTTTGCTACCCTTCGTGGAATCTTGTATAAGGACAGATAGTAGATGGGTAAATTACTCAATATAGCTTTAATCAAAGTAACCCTGCCACCCAGAGATAAAAATTTTCCTTTCCATTTGGCCAGCCTACACTTAATCCTCGATAATACTGGATCCCACGCTTTTATCCTCCTCATATTCATACCAATCTGAAGCCCAAGATAAGAGATAGGTAGGGATTCGATCTTACTGGTCAATTTCTCAGCAATATAATGCATCCTTTGCTCAGGCATGTTTAATCCCACCAAAATACTTTTCTGAAAATTTATACTAAGGCTCGACAAATTTTCAAAGCACCTCAATACTCTTTTCAGATTCAACAAGGAAGGCATATCATCCGAGCAAAAAAATAAAGTGTCATTAGTAAATTGAAGGAGGGAGACCTGCACGTTATGAACCCGAAATTCTTGAATAAGCCCTTTTCGAATAGCCTGATCAACCAAACATTTGAGTCCCTCAGCCACAATGTTGAACAAAAAAGGAGAGAGAGGATCTCCTTGTTTAAGCCCTCTAAAAACCACAAATTCCTCAGATGGACACCCATTTAACAGGACAGCCATCGATGATTGACTCAAACAACCCCGAATCCTTCTTATCCAATTCTCCCTAAATCCCATCACCTCCAACAGTTCCAAAAGGAAATCCCAAGAAACTGTATTGTATGCTTTTCTAAAATCAATTTTCCACATTAATGCCCTCCTTTTGTCCAGCCGAACCTGATGCACAATCTCAGAAGCAGAAAGTACACAATCCAAGATTTGTCTACCCTCTATAAAAGCGAATTTATTGGGGCCAATTAATGACTGCATAACCGCTTTTAATCTTTTGGCAAGAATCTTGGCAATAATCTTGTAGATGCCATGTATAAGACAAATTGGTCTAAAATCCTCCAACCTCTCCGCATCAGATTTTTTGGGTATCAAACAAATAAATCCCCGGTTGACTCCCTTAGGCATCCTCCCTAATTTCAGAAATTTATTGATGAGGTCCAATAAATCCTCATTAATTAAAGGCCAAGCCCGCTTATAAAAATTCATATTAAAACCATCAGGCCCAGGGGATTTATTCCCATCACACTCCCAAATCACCTCCTTTATTTCTTCCTTGCAAATAGGCTTTTCTAAACTCTCTGCTTGTTCCCTTGATAAGCGGTTGATAAGGTATCTCACCCCATCTAAATCGATTCTTGATACTAGGCTTGAAAATATCAACAAAATAGTCTTTAGCTGCTTCCTTAATCTCGCTTGGCTCCTCCAATACACAATCCCCTACCTTGATCTGACGAATCGAATTTCTTCTTCCCCTATTGCAAGCATTCAAGTGAAAGAATTTCGTGTTTTTGTCACCAAGCCTCAACCAAGTGATTCTTGATTTTTGCTTCCATAGACTTTCCTGTTGCCTCAATCTACTCGCCAGATCCATCTTACAGGTGTTCAGCTCAACTCTTTCCTCTTCACTTAAAGCACGACTGTCAGTGATCCTATCCAAGCTATCAATTCTCCTGTTCAACTCTTGAATACCCCTGTCAATATCACCAAAGGAATCCCTATTCCATGATTTTAGAAGCTCTTTGACAACCCCCAATTTCTTGATTAATTTAAATCTTCCCTTGAATTGTCGACAAGCAATATCCCACATATTTCTCAAGACAGAGTCAAAATCCCTATGTTGTAACCAACAGTTCAAAAATTTAAAAGGCCGAAAACCCCAATCCAGCGACTCTTGAGCAAGAATAATCGGGCAGTGATCCGAATCCCCCTTAGGCTCAGCCCAAAGTTTGATTGAGGGGAAAAGGGAGAACCAAATTAGATCAAAAAAAGCCCTATCAATTCTACTTGTTGCCAAACTGTTTCCCCAAGTATATGTTCTGCCCTGTAATTCCACTTCACACAATTCTGCATCCGAGATGAATTGCAATAAGGCTCTAGCCCCTCTCATATTAACTCTTCCACTCATTCTTTCCTGCGCCTCCAACACCTCATTAAAGTCCCCTATGAATACCCATGGTACAGAGGATCCTCTAAATTGCAACAACAACTCTTCCCATAGAACAATTCGGTCATCAACAGAAGCAGGGCCATAGACCCCATAGATCCCAATACTTGCCTTTCCTTCAACCAAACCTTCCACCATTATCCAATTCCTACCGGTCCTCCTGACATTCACACTAAAGAATTCCTCCTCCCACATTAGCAAGAGACCACCAGAAGAGCCTACGGCATCCACACTTACATAATCCGACGGACCTCCACCCCACACCCGAGAAAAATCACCATGACGCCACCCCCTACACTTGATCTCACATAGAAACAAAACCTTCACTTTAAATCTATTCATCAGCTCTCGGACCCTCCTATGTTTTGCGTCCGACCCCAAACCTCTAACATTCCACGATAGTAAGCTAAACATAAAAGAAAGGAGACATACACGATTACTTGCCTGCAAATACAACAGTTACGAGGTTGCCCTCGCACCCGTTATGTCCATGCTCTCCTTCTCAATCAATTGCTCTAACTCCTTAACAATGGCACTCGGCTCCCCATTGGACACCAGCCCCAAGCGCGCCCCAACAGCAAAGGTCTCTTCCCCCTCCTTTTCACGAGAAGCCACCTCAGCATTAACACCATCCAAATCTAGCATTCCCAGCACGCACATCCCCATCCTGCGTGGAGCTTTCACCGGAGTTCAACGATCTTATGCCCCCTCCAGGGGTAATTTTCTTGATTTTTTTCATCTTCCTACAATGGGATTGGTTTTTCCTACCCCGATTTTTCGTTAAAGCTCTGAAGTTGTCTGCCAACAGTTGCAGAGATAAATCCACCCCCTCTTCCTTATCCGGTTCAGAATCGGATTGAATGAAAGAATGGTTTTCCATTAAGTTTCTCCCAGACGGCCTAAAGAATTCACAATCCCCCCCACTTCCATTGGCCTGATCCAACATCTCATCCATAACAAGCCTTTCAGCCCCTATCCCCCCGGCCCACAATCATCACCAATCGGCCCAACTACCAAATTGTCCATCTGACTCAGCGACTGATTATATACGTTACCCCTCTTATCAGTAGACCTACCCGCCCCACCCATAATCAACCTAGGGCTTTGAGAAGCCACCTGTACCTGTCTACCTTTATGCCCTCTAGAGGTGGAACCCCCATCCCTCGAAAGACCAAATTGCGGCTGACTGCCTAAGCATGTTTCATTCTTCTTATCATTCCCTAGAAGCCCCTTCCCTTTCTCAAGATTACGAATTGGCTCCCCAATATTGAATGGATCTGTAGTCTCTTGAAGTCCTTCACTTGAGTGGTCCCCACCCGTCTTCTCTACCGGTGACTCCTCCCCGTTTTTACTAAGCTCCGACGAACTACCATCTGCCGCCCTCCATATTTCCCCATCACTCATCTGAACCATCATCTGCGATTCCGCCACAAGGATAGAAAATTCCTTATTGGATATGTTGACCGTGAATACCCGGGAGATTGGATTTTTTGTAAGTGGTAAGGATTAAGATATGGGCCACATTCAGATCATTACTGGACTCAAACGGATTCTGTAGCTTAACAAAACATCCAAACTGAACAGCAATCTGCCTAAAAAATTCAATACACCATGCATGCGGTGGTACCCCATGAACATTTAGCCAACACTCCCGATTTGAGGCACAATCCCCTGCACTCCATTCCCTAAACAGGTCAAAAAAATCACCGCACCATGCTCCTTTATGCTTCAAGCACGCAAGCAAAGCCTCCCTGGAACGAAATACCACCAATACATATTGGCCCCCTAGCTTCTTAACTTCAACAGGATCATTAAAGATGCACTTAAGACCATCAGTCACCTCCTGACAAGAAACACCATCCCTCATCAACCCAAAGGCACAGGTATTGAGTCTGTTCAAACACACCTCCGAGGGCGTAAAATCAAAAGACACCCCATAATGATCATTAGTGTCACCTTTAGTTCCCACTTTCTCCGGCTGAGCTCTCACCACCTGGGCAAAAGAACGATCCGCCTTAATGCCACCCCCCTCTTCACGATGCATCGTCTTCTTAAAACTTTTGACCATCACTCTCTCCCTCTTCACCCCAACTCTGTCTTTAGCGACCTTAATAACCAGCAACCCATTGATAGCCTTATTCCTATTTAGCTTCTCCACTAGCCCCTCCACCCTACTGTGATAATCAAACCTAACAAAGCCAAAGCGGTTGCCTGCTAAGTTCAACTTCCCCGGGATAAATACATCTATCACTATCTCTCCCTTGGACATCTCTTTGTAGATGACCCAAGCAAGCCAACCAGATGGGACATTGTCCACGAACACAGTAACCACTTTCTTATTCTCTATGGCCTTCTGTACCTCAACTCTTGGCCATCTAGAAAAGAAGGAAGGTAGCTTGTGTGGTTGTCCTGCCTCACGCTGCTTTGAACTCGATCCGGCGTACCTAGATTCGCTCATTCTCACCCTTACTCTCAAGTGTAAGTGTTTGGTTTCTCTGACCTCACAAGACTCCAACTGACTTTGTCGGCATATGATTTTTTGATAATGGTGTGCGCTTTGATAAAAGAAGAAAGACTATGATAGAAATGTAGATTTTGATACAAAAATAACCATCAAGTGGTTGGACAAAATAAAGAATGGACTTGCCAATCTAGTTCTTCTACAATACGCTTTTACATTTTTATTCTTGAATTGGTCAAACATCGCATAAGAACAGGAGTTGGCGTGTTCTCTTGCTTTTATAAGTCCATCTTGATGTTTCTTTGCAGTATTACATCGGATTATAACACATGTTGTTGAACCATATGAATTAGTATTTCCAAAGTCTGTAATTTGAATTTCTAATCGATCATGCAATTTTTTTTTCTAAAAAAAAAACCAAACTAAGATTTTTTTTTTTCTGTGATTTTATTGCAGGTGATGTATGAAGGCATGAAAGTCAAGGTAGAACGAGCCCTTGAACTGGGGAAAATTGATGATGAGTGCATCACCACAGAACAAGAGCGTGCGGCTTTCAATAAATGGGCGACCCACAATTTCACAAAACAAAACCATCCCGCCGTGGTTCAGGTTTGTTTATATATATAATATGAGCACGATCTAGATTCTAGAGTTATAAAATACACATTATCACGGGCATAAATATGTATAAATCATGTTGGTTACGCTACATAATATCCAGCTTCTGTTAGATAATAGCAAGGACAAAGACGTTAAAGGTGATTCGATGCCAAACCTCATCTCTGTCTCAAGAGAGAAACGCAAGACTTCCGCCCACCACTTCAAAGCTGGAGCCCTTAATGCTTTGGTACACCTTATCTCAACTTTTCAATCAGTAAACACACACATTGTTTATTAATGTCTCTACTTAGCACTAAATCCTATGTTCTTCTTATAAATTATCATTATTATATTTTTGGCATATACTGAAGTTGCGAGCAATGCACCAATGATCTTGACTCTAGACTGTGACTTCCACTCAAATGATCCCAAAACCCCACTGCGTGCATTGTGCTATATGTGTGATCCTGCAATTCAACCCAAGTTGGGTTACGTCCAATTTCCTCAACGCTTTCAGGGGATCAACAGAAATGACATCTACGCTGGTAAACTTAGACGTTTGCTTGCAATTCAGGTAAGGGGGCTGGATGGACTAATAGGCCCAAATTATATGGGAACTGGTTGCTTCTTCCGCCGACGTGTTCTTTTTGAAAGCCCATCAACTTTTGTGTCACCAGAAAGGCTGAAATCCCTGAAGTAAGCCCGGACCAAGTTGTCTCCGTGCCAATTCAATCACACCCAATTTCCGCTCTGCCGCATCAGGTTGCTAGTTGCAATTATGAAAATCAAACCAGCTGGGGCTCTATGGTACGTAACCATAATCACACTTTTTGTCTTTTGATTTTATTGTCTACGGATTGGGATTCAACTCGAGACTTTTAACCCTAAAGACTAGCTCTTCACCACTTTAGCTACAACTCATTGGCTAACCATTATTATTACACATTAATATTTATTTTGGTAGGAACTTAGAGTGATGGGATAATGAAAGTTTACAAATTTTATGCAGATTGGGTTTAGGTATGGGTCACTAGTTGAAGACTTTTACACAGGATATTGGTTGCACTGTGAAGGGTGGAGGTCCGTATTTTGCAATCCTGAAAGGGCAGCATTTTATGGGGAGACACCGGTCATCTTCTTTGATGTGTTGGATCAACAAAAGCGTTGGGCGGTTGGACTCCTTGAGGTGGTGTTTCATAGACACAACCCTTTAACCTTCGGTGTCAAAGCTATGGGCCTTTTAATGGGTTTAATGTATTCATTCTATTCATTTTGGTCCCTGTGGTGTATTCCAATCACCACTTATGCTCTCCTTCCCCATCTAGCTCTTCTCAACAATGTTTACGTATTCCCGAAGGTATGAACTTCAAGCATTTATTGTTTAATTCTGTTTAGTATAATTGATACTATTTGCTAATGGTCCAACAGTATCCGATTCCGGATTAGGTAGTAGATTTTTAAGAGCGAGGCCAGATACTTGAAGCTAGAACTACCACAAAAAAGTTTTATTTCTTATGGTTGAGCATATTGGTAACGGAGGTTTTCTTAATAGAATTGTAATTAAAACTGCAGGTCTCAGAACCATTGTTTTTCTTGTATGTTTTTCTTTTCCTGGGAGCCTATAGCCAAGATTTTGTAGAGTTCATCCTAAGCGGTGGAACCGTAGGGAGGTGGTGGAGTGATCAACGATTTTGGCTCATTAGGGGAGTAACATGTTACCTATTTGGTACCATTGAATTCTTGCTTCAGCACCTGGGAGTATCGGCATTTGGCTTCAACGTGACAAGCAAAGTTCTTGACGATGAACAAAGCAAGAAATACGAGCAAGGGATCTTTGAATTCGGAGCACATTCACCCATGTTTGTGGCCCTAACGTTAGTAGCCATAATTAACTTTGTCTCCTTTGCCTATGGATTGGCCCAAGTATTCAGGAGCGACAATTTGGAGAGATCGTTCTTGCAGGTGTGCCTAGCTGGTTTTGTGGTGGTAAATTGTTTGCCAATTTATGAAGCCATTGAAACGCCCCGACCCGTATTTACCGTACACAGTAAACGCAGGCCGGAACTGTGACAACCCGACCCAACAAAGCCCAAGCATACAGTGTGGACAACATAAACTCGGCCCAACGGCCCAAAATAGTGAACATCGTAAATACAATACCGGCCCAATGGCCCAATAATAACGGATACATTGCACAGCGGAAGACTTAACAAA
>JAKUCV010000013.1:45001-108255 GCA_028386065.3 Turnera subulata | reverse complement strand
GACTAGGAATAATATCAAAGTACATGATTCATATGTTGGATACCTTGACGATCTCAGGTCGGAGGACAATCACATCTATAAGAAACACTAATGACATACATATAACGTTCCATGTAGTGTTCTTATGTGGGTCAGTCCAGTCCACAAGTTCTCCAACTTGTACCCGTATGTAGAATTCATATCACATATGCAATTCTCATCATACGCTAGTCTTAATTTATTATTATAACCCATCCGTAATAATAATCGACTAGGGACATTTAAGAATATAAAATATTCTAGGGTTATAAGTATGTGCAAGCGTTTATCTCATAAACGATACCTATTGGAATAACCTTAAAGTGTATGTACATGACTATAAATAAACATCCATGATTGGCTTTTGGGCATATTACTAACAAAAGGGCACCCCCAAACCTAAACATTAGCATCTTTAATAGATAAGGGTGGGAATGGGTGGGTTTAGGAACACAATATAGAACACTAAAATGCGAACAGAGTAACGTTGTTGGGGGTGCCTGTGTGTGGGTATGTGAACCAAGCAAAATGCAGAAAGATAAATAAAAGGGAGAAGGG
This sequence comes from Turnera subulata, assembly GCA_028386065.3. Taxonomy (NCBI): domain Eukaryota; kingdom Viridiplantae; phylum Streptophyta; class Magnoliopsida; order Malpighiales; family Passifloraceae; genus Turnera; species Turnera subulata. The sequence continues at coordinate 107,679 of JAKUCV010000013.1, read as the reverse complement.
ATGCTTCTCTGGATTTTGCTGGTGATTGTCCCGTCCCCAAGTCCTTCACGCCATTGTGTCATGCTTTCTTGCTCTCTATATTTTTGTTTTTTTTATTTTTTTTATTTTTTTCTGCAAAATAAAATAATTGACAAAGAAAATAAAATAAAATTGCATAAATTGAAATATTACCTCCTAAAATCTCAGGTTGCCTCCTGAGCAGCGCTTCTTTAATGTCGTCTTAGCTGGACACCCTTCCATTTAAGTAATGAGAGGGTCTCGGAGCAACAGAGTCATTCTGTTGTCTACTGTATCCCCTGGGTCATATGGCTTGAACAACTGCCCACTAACCTTGAATGGTTCAAGCTCATCACCAATTGACTCTACTACTCTATAAGGAAGGACTTGGACCACTGGATGGAATCTTTGTTTCAGGTCAAAGTCATCAACAGGGTCACTCTGTGACAGATTCTCGAGCTTATAAACTTGCTGAATAGTTTCTGGTATGTTCCCTTCGATTAAGCAAGTATATTCTGGTGCTTTTTTTTCCTCTCGTTGTGCACCATCAATAAAGGAAGTCAATAGTGCATCGATTGGGTCAAGAGTGGGCCTTCTTGGTCAATCTCCCTTGCTACCATGTCCGTTAATGCATCAACTTTATAGCACATGTTTGCACTGAATTCATTCCGGGCAGCCTCTGGGATATTAAACTCTACGAAATCATCTCCAACCTGTAACCTCAGCTTGCCTTGCGAGCAATCAATAATAGCCCCTGCGGTCACTATGAAGGGCCTCCCTAATATGATAGGAGTTTGGGTATCAGTCTCCATCTCCAAAACCATGAAATCCACAGGGATTTGCAAGTTCCCATTCTGCACAGGAACATGCTCAAGTACTCCAATTGGATGCTTTACACTCCGATCAGCAAGCTGCAGTGTCATCCTTGTTGGCTTTAAATCTTTACAGGACAGCTTTTGAGAGAGGGAGAGTGGAATCAAACTGACACTAGCACCTAAATTACACAATGCCTTATCAATTTTCATAGTATTAACGACACAAGGAATAGAAAAACTCTCTAGGTCCTTCCTCTTTGCTGGAAACTTTTGCAAGATAAGTGCTCTGCACTTTTCATTCATGGGGCCTGTCTCAGCATCTTCTATAGCTCTCCTCTTCGACACCAGGTCCTTTAGGAACTTGGAATAGCTCGGCATCTCGCTAATCACCTCTGTAAAAGGTAGTGTTATGCACACTTTCTTCAACATCTCCACAAACTTCCAGAATTTATCATCAAACTTTGTCTTCTTATATACTTCGGGATATGGAAGAGGTGGCACATAGGGTTGCAATTCAATCTTTTCTTCCACCTTCTCCTTCCCTTTAAAGGTCTGCGGTTTAGGTTGAGCAGCTGTCAAACTCGATCCTCCATCCTTTTCTACTGCAGGTTGGCGAACAGGGTCACTCTGTTGTAGTTCCTTGCCACTACGCAGGGTAACGCGTTGCACTGTCCCTTGGGATTTTCTTCTGTGTGACCTGGTAGCTGCCCTTGAGTGTTCCTGAGCTGTTGGGCATGCTAGGCTATCTGATTGTCAACGATTTTTTAGTGGGCCTTGATTTGTTGTACTTCTTCTGCCAATTTGTTTTGAGAATCCAAGATAGCCTTAAGCATGCTCATCATATCCTGAGGAGGGTTTTGCTGCTGGTTCCTTTGGTAGCCCTGCTGCCCCTAATTATAAGGTCGATTTTGCTGGTAATACTGGTTCTCTCCTTGCCGGTGTGGAACTGATTGCCTATTGATGTAGTGTGCTTCTTCGGTCATCAACTTCGGGCAATCTTGGAAGGTGTGAGCACCATTGCAAGCTTCGCATCTCTTGACGGTTTCAGTAATAGAGCTAACCATCAGCTTATCAAATTTGTTGCCCATCTCCTTAATCTGGTGCTACATGGCTGCCATTCCTGCTTCAAGTTTCTAAACAGGGTCAAGCTATAGGAAACCAGGCTGGTTCCTATTAGTGGTCTCTTCGGCCAGATTCTCCATCAAACGGCAAGCTTCATTATAGGGTACAACCAAGAAATTCCCCCTGTGATAGAATTCAAAGTGGATTGTCCGGCTGGTGACACATGATCATAGCAGGTTTGCAGCAACACCAGCGGTCGAACAAAGTGATTTGGGCACCTTGCAATCAAATCTTGATATATATCCCAAGATTCCTTGAGGGACTCATCACTCGTTTGCTGGAAATTTTGAATCTCCACTCGAAGTTTAGTATGTTTGCCTGTTGGGGAGTACTTCCTCAAGAACGCAGTCTCCATCTCGGCACAAGAGTGAATACTATTGTTAGGAAGGCTAGTGAGCCACTTTTGAGCCTTATCCCGCAATGAGTAAGGAAAAAGGCGGAGTCGCTTGGCATCTTCGTTGTAATCCTTGATCTTAACAGTGTCACAATATTGAAGGAAATTGTGCAGATGCTGGTGCGAGTCCTCTGATGGCAAGCCACAAAAAATTCGGATCATAATGAGCTGCTGTAATCTCTGGATGGACGATGGGATAATTTTGATTCTCAATCCCTCACGCCAACAGCTGATTCATGGGGATGGTTTCCAGCTCATTCTCATTGTCCGCCATTGGAATAGGAACAATGACAATTGCTTCTTTTTCCTCTCCTACTTTTTCTGTCGCAACTGTTTTTGACGGGGTGGCACTGTTCGTGCCCTCCTCCAGATTTTGTGATTGAGATCGAAGGAAAGATTCAGGATCAGTAACAAAGAGGAGTTCGGGATGTTGCTTGCAAGTCCCTGAGCTCATACAACCTGAATCCTGAAACTTTTAAAAGAAACGGGTAAAATAAAAATAAAAGCCTAATGAAATAAATCAGTAATTAATTAATTGACACCAGTCCCCGGCAACGGCGCCAAAAACTTCATGTGTAAAAATCTGCAAGTGTACAGACTGAGGTAGCACACAAGGTTGTATCCACAGGGACTAGGCAAAATAATTAATCAATAGACTCACTCTGTTAGGCTGAAAACAGTAAAAATAGTGATGAATTGGTGATTTTAAATTGAGATTGCGATTCAACAGTAAAGTAAACAATTTCAAAACGTAAATAATGTGAAGATATCAGGTTAAAGAAAGTCTAGATCAATCGGAGTTCACTACTCTATTCTTTTATGCCCTAATTATCCTCCAGATTCTGCTAACAGGGTGACTCTGTTCCGTGTCCGCGAACGGGGTGACACTGTTCGGTAAAAACCTACAGCTTTCTATTTGTTTTCTTGATGGGTAACAACCTAGGGTGAAATTATCGACTTTTGGAGGTATAATTTCGTCTCAGAGGTCAATCTTACCACTGTTGTGGATCAAACCTATTCCTAAGAGTAATGATGTTCTATGTTGTTACTGATCCCACAAAAACCTATTACCTTTCAATCTCTAGATTAGGGTTTGTTTATGTTTTTTCAGAATTAAACTTCTCCTGTGGGTACTTGGTTTAAATCCTAAGGCAAGTATTAAAGGTGATCAAGCTTTAAACTCGAATTAAGCACGCACAAACAAATCAAGAACATAAATAAAAAAATTGTTTGAGGAGTAATTAAACCATAAAAAGACTTGAGTAGCTACATCCCTCTTGATCTGGAAAAGAGGATTAGTTCATAGAAAAATATAAAATAAACATGGAGGATTTGTTCGTAGCAAACCATAAAATAAAACTAGAAAAATCTCCACAAAAAGTCTTCTGCCTTCCAGCTGGTGTCGACAAAATTCTGGAGTCCAAATTCTGCTGGAGCCGACTTCACCTTTTATGCTCCAAGAAACCCTAGCATTAATTCATAGAAGTTAGCTTAGGTAGCTAGAATCTAGGAATTAATATTTTTCTAGGATTCTTTTCCTTCTTTTAGTCACATCAGGCTTCTTTCTCTTATAGGAGTGCCAAACAAGTCGGTGGCTTAATATAACTCCTTCTAAATAGCAAGCATGTGTTGACGCAATTTATGATAAATTCCAGATTCTGTTCTGTGGGATTCAATAGAGTGACACCGTTGAAAACTCGTCGCCAAGAAATCTTCATCAAATCAGCGCCAATCTTTCCAGAAATCCACAAAGAGCTTGAATCCCACGAAATATAGGTTATTTTGCATCAAAAGACACCTCAAAGCAAGAATCAATTAGTGAAGATAATGCTAGTAGAAAATAGACAAAAACCGTAATTAAAATGCATGGTTCCTAACTAAATACTTGGCCAAAGGGACATTTTATGCTCCAAATTAGTATATGATATGCACACATATCATGAAGCTGGAAATAGGTAAAAGATTGATTAGAAAGGGCATGGGAATCTAGCAGGACCGGAATAATGGGGATCGAAACTGGAAAGGAAAGAACGGGAAAGGAAACAGGTGCTGGCAGACATGGCGACATGACCGCCAGCACTCGGCGGGCTTGGAGGGATGACCGCCAGCACGTGGCGGACATCACGAGATGACCGCTAGTGCTTGGCGAGCTTTGCTCCCAATTTTGGCAGTTTTCCGATCTTTTCCTTTTTGCTTGGTTCTGAGTATCTACCATTGGATCTGGTGTTTCAATCCTGGCCCTTAGATCAACACCACGTCCAGTGCCCTAGAGCACTATAAATAGACCCCCCATTCACCCTCAAAACTCACCCAATTCTCTCCCTTTTCTCTCTACACACACATAAGCTTAGGTACTTGGGAAATCTCTTTATTCCCAAGCTTAGGAACCCTTTCAAGGGTTAAAATTCTGAGGAAATTTTTGGAAAAGAGTAGCAAGGAGTCAGCAGTAGAAGCCGATTAAGAGAAGGAGAGGAAGGATGCGGATTCAAGAAAACCGGTGGAGGAAAGGTGCTCAACCCGAGAAGGAAGGTTCCAATGGAGGAAATATTAGTGTTTTGTACATATCTGGAGCTATAGACGTCGATTTTCTACGATCTTGGCGTCCTTGGAATGCTAAGAAGTAGTTCCACAACGTTTCTATTCAGGCAAGACACTGAATCGGCCTCCTTCTATCCCGAATTCCCTGTTGAATTTATGCCAAAATTGTGCTTGGGCATGGTAAGCAAGTAGGAGGAAGAGGAGGGCTTCAAGAGTTAAATCGTTCTAATCTTATCGGTTGATTGCTGCTCTGACATGATGATGCTGATTATGTGATTGTATGTGATGCGTGTAAGAACTACATGAGCTTTGAACCCATTACCCGAGGGTACGTAGGCAGTTTCTAGCCGTGGAAACGCAAGCTCAATCTTTATTTATTTTCTATTTTGTTTTTTGTCTGTGCATGGACTATACTGATCTTTAATTGCACATGATCTTGCCCCAACATGAATGGGTGCCTAACACCTTCCCCTCTGTGACAAACCCCCGGGGTTATCGGCCCGAGTGAACCCATTTCTTGCCGTTTAGCAATGATTGGGGTTAATAGGTCAGCGACCTCACGCGGCGTCCTACGTCTCATGTGAGTAGACCAAGCTATCCCTTAGTGACAGTTTTTTAGCCCCCAACCAGCTGCATACCTTGAGTATCTCATGCATAATAAATCAATAGGTGATACATGTATGTGAATGATGAATGTTCGTTCATGTTGTATATATGTGTTGTGTTTTTTATTCGAGTTTATGCATGCATCGTAGTGTCACTGGGAAAAAACAAAAAAAATAGAAAACTATAAAAACCAAAAAAACAGGGATGGTTGGGCATTGTGTGATCGGGACCGCCGTGCTAAGGGTACAAAATTGCGTGGTGCAAATCGACGAGTCTAGAAAAACACACTCTTCTCAATAGGTCTACATACAAGTGTTGATGATGATTTTTTAAGCTGGTTCTCTAGTAGTCGATCTACCTTGTTTTAGGAAATCCATATTTGCATGCATTGAACATCGCATCACATGTCTTTTCAAAAAAAAAAAGCATCGAGCCAAGGCGTGTCATTTTCAAAGTCACTATCCCTCTTGAAACTCGAGTTTTCTCAAAAAAAAAAAAAGATTACTTTTGCGAGTGTATTCTATCCTCTTTCCCCACCAAGTGCTTTTGAGGTAAGACAAAGCTTGAGCCTAGGATTCCCGATGACCAAGAACTTTATCACTAGAAATTCAAACCCTTAGGACACCATGGGTGAGTGTGAGAACCCGACCCAAAATCACTTGAGCCTTCTCACCTAAACCTCTCACCTTCTTCCTCGGGTTAATCCTATGTCAATGGAGTCGCCACCTAAGTTTAATTAGGGACAAAACTTAGGAAAACGATTATGGAGCAATCAAGATAAGAGGAGGATAGATCTCAAAACAATAAAAAAAAGAGAAAAAGATAAAAGAACAACTGAAAAAGGATGGATGGATAAATGAGTTGTTGTAACTTAATAGAAAGAGTTTAGGATGATGAATGGCAGCCAATAAATAAAACATGGTAACTAATACTAGTAAGTGGGGGAGGGGGGGTTGAGGATTATTATTTATTGATTGAAGGATTAAAAAGGAGAAGGGACAATTGTTTGAGGACTAGTAACTAACACATTTTGTTGTTTCTTCTTCAATCTCATCTTTCCTTTTGGATCGGAGAATAAGTAAATAGTAGAAAGTAAAAAAGTTAAATCATCCTCTCTCTCATCACTTATGTGTTTGTAGTTTATTATCAGCAATAATTATGAAGAAACAAATTGAAGTGCAGTCGAATAGTTAGCGAAAATTACCAACATGAATAACGACTATAAAAAATAATAATATATTTTTGAATCTCATACATTCATAATATAATGAAATAATTAAAATTATATAATTTAGAATATCAAAGAAATAAAAAATATTATTAACAATAATCGATTTATAAATTCCTAATATAATACTAAAACTAATTCTAAAAAATGTGTATCTTTGTTTACTTTATATATAATTTCCTCTGAAAAAAAATATGATTAATATACAAAGCTCTATTTATTTCTTCTCAACGATTATTATGATTCATGAAGGACAATAGTTATTAAAAAATAGTTGAACTATGAGGAAGAACTGCCCAAGTGTCAGCAATAACTACAGTAACATCTAAAAAAAGAATAATTATAAGAAGTCACAGCATATTTTTTTGTAATTTATTATCAATAAGAAATATGGTGAAACAACCTGACCCGTATTTACCGCTAGACACAGTAAACACGAGGCCATCATATTATTACTGGAATAACAATATCCAAGTCATACATTAAAGACAAACCCAAGCATAACATAATATAACAAACCACACTCACAACCCGAGCACGGGGGTAATTATTATACAAGCAGTCTCATCAACATCCAACAAAAACAAGAAACACACTACAGCAGCGGAAGACTGGAAATAACGACAGCACACCACAATGAAAAGATGCAGCGGAGTATGGATCCGGATCTGGCAGAGGGTACGCCGCAGCTTGCCTGGCACGATCCTGTACTAAAACAAATCAATCTACGCGACCGAGTCACGTAGGCGAGGGGTGAGTCCGAAGTGCTCACCGGGTAAAATCCACAAGTAATAATTAATATACAAGCATCCATTATAACCAAGTTACCAGAAACAAACAAAATACCACAAGACAAAACCTTAACTTGATTCTACGATTCCCCGGTTATCTTCCTAAGGTCTAACCTGTTAAACTAATCCAATTTTTATTATCAGGGCCCCTATCACAATTTAAATGTTGGCCGTGCCTGGTAGCCAGGTTAGCTAACCCCAGGGTACTCCCCGTAAAACCAAAATATCTCAAATCACAATATCTCAAAAACCGAGTCCCACAGTCCTCGGTCGGGAGTCCCGCAGTCCTCCCTATTATAAATCAAGTCATAACTCAATACACAAGTGGACTACCATCTGGCCGTACCAACACTTAATTGTGATTACCTAACTGTTTAGGTGATTCCGTTATTATTACCCTCAGTCACTTAATTTTCATAACCGGTCCCGTGTGGACTCTCTCTCAACTCAACATAACATTCTTAGTCATATCTCAAGTCCACCCGGTTTCCACACCGTATAGCAATAACAGCAAGTATAACAACACAGAATGCATTCAAACAATCATTCTCAATCACAATTTTTTTCACAACAAGGCACACACAACAAGACATCATCAAACCGTAACTTAGCATAAAGGGCTGAATATTAACAATTACTTGTCCTCACCTTAGTTGACGAATTCCTCGGGAATTTCGCCCTCGGGTTCCAAGTCCACGTTCTCGTTCACTTCACCTAGATATGATGACACACAATCACATAAATGCACAACATATGATATGCATGTGTATTTATCTATTTCCCATAATTCATTTATAGTATGTTTTATGGTAATTATTATTTTTATCCTTTTTATTTCCTTAATAATATATACTTTCTCAAAGCTATTATTATTATTCATTAACACCTTCTGATTATATATGTATTTTCATTTGTATAAATTCTACTATATTAATACCGTATTTATTTATTTATTATTATTTTCTTTTCTTCTTGTTTTCGGACTGGGCTAGTCAGACCAAGCCCTGGCCCAAATTATTATTAAACCTCAATAGCATAAGGCCCAGGTGCAGAGCCCAAGCCCAGGAAGGCCCAAGCCCTGACCCGGACCATCACCCCGACCCGTGAGTCGGCCCACCCGGATGCCGGATCCGCTCTCACACCCGGGTTGGACTCGACCCGCGAGCTCCTCATCCGGGTCGTCCTACTTTCGTTCTGCTCACCTAGCAGACGGCAGGCGAGGACGGCGGTGGGACGACAGTGCGGCACGGGAAGAACGGAAGGCGGCGCTGGCTTCTGTCAGTGGGGCGACGCGGCTGCAGGTGCAGTGTAGGCGGCGGTGGTTGCAGACGAGATGGCGGCGAGGAAGGGTCGCGGCGGTGTTCTCGTCCCGAGGCGCGACGGAGTGGGTGGAGGGGAAGAGATGGCGGCGTTGCAGATCCTGGCGGTGGCGATGGATGCGCGAGGAGAGGAGGGAGTGCCGGGGCGCCGCACGCGGTGGTGGTGGTCGGAGAAGATGAAGAGGAAGGGGGGGTGACGTCGTTTTGCAGCCGGTTCCTCCCTTTGTTGTGTTTTTGTTTTGTTTGTTTTTTTGTTTTTTTTTTATATATTTGTGTATATATTCAGCTTATGAAAACTGAATGTTGCGGAGGTTTCCTGGCTGGGTAGCTGATGGCACTCTTGTGGATTGCAAGGGGGTAGAATTTTTTTTATATTACCTAGGATAAGAGAGGACAAAAGTTTTTGGCAGACAAAATGAAAAAAATCTGCCAATAATTGAGGAATTATTGGGTTTTCCTGTGCATGCATGATTGCAGAAAAATCTGGTTCATTAAAAGACTTCTTTGCCCTTCTAGTTTCTTTTAGGTTTTGTTTTAACCTAGGGGCATTTTCGTCTTTTTGCACTTTTACCAATCCGGAAAATTCTACCTCGTCCCGGAAATTCCGTAAAAATATCTGGGGTATGAATCGAGACTCGGAATTAGAATCCGATGCTCGGTTCTCCATGAAATAATTACTAAAGGTTAATTCTTTCCGGTAAATCACTATGCAAAGGAATTACGGTCGTGGTAAAAACGAAAAATTTACCTGGGCTGTTACAGCCTTCCCCCTTTAAGGAATGTCGTCCCCGAAATTCGATCCCGGTTCCTCAAAGAGATGCGGGTACTGCTCTCGCATGTGCTCTTCGACTTCCCATGTGGATTCATTAGCTGAATGCTTACTCCACTTGACTTTTACCATGGGAATGGCACGTTTCCTTAACTGTCGTACTTCACGTGCAAGGATCCTTTCTGGAACTTCTATATACGTCAGATCCTCGGCTACTGCAACTTCTGTCGGTGTCACAATATGACTTGGATCTGATCGGTACCTCCTTAGCATCGAAACATGGAACACGTTGTGAATACGTGACAACTCTTCAGGTAATGCCAATCGGTATGCCAAAGGTCCGACTCTTTCCACAATCTCGTAAGGTCCAATGTATCTGGGGCTTAACTTTCCCTTCCTCCCGAACCTGATTACACCTTTCCATGGCGCAATTCGGAGGAAAACTTTTTCACCAACCTAATACTCCATCTCTCGTCGGTGTTTGTCTGCATAACTCTTTTGTCTGTCTTGTGCGGCTCTCATGCACTGTTTCACGGTCTGTATTTTATCAACTGTTTGTTTGACCAAATCCGGACCAACGATCAATCGCAGTCCCTCTTCACCCCAGCAAACTGGACTTCTACACTTCCTTCCATAGAGAGCTTCAAAAGGCGGCATACCAATACTGGAATGGTACCCGTTATTGTATGCAAACTCCGCCAATGGTAAATATTTGTCCCAGCTTCCACTAAAGTTGAGTGCACAAGCTCGGAGCATGTCTTCCAAAGTCTGGATAGTCCTTTCAGACTGTCCGTCTGTCTGCGGATGGAAAGCAGTACTGAAGCTCAGTTTGGTCTTGGGTATACCATGCAGCCTCACAATCTCAGCAACATATTTCCTCGCCAAGGTGTCCATGGTATCGGTTTGGCGGATAGGAAGAAAATGAGCGGTCTTTGTCAAACGGTCGACAATGACCCAAATGGCATCATGCTTCCTTTGAGTCATTGGTAACCCTATCACAAAGTCCATCGTGATCATCTCCCACTTCCATTCTAGTATCGGGAGAGATCTCATCTTCCCGGCTGGTGCTTGGTGCTTCGCTTTCACTTGTTGACAAGTGATACATTTCGCAACGTATTCTGCCACATCCTTCTTCATACGAGGCCACCAATAATGGCTCTTTAGATTCTGATACATCTTGGTACTTCCTGGATGCATAGCATATGGGGTCATATGTCCTTCCTCCAGAATCTGGTTACGCAGGTCTCCAACTTTGGGTACACAAAGCCGTTTTCCAATCATCAACGCTCCGTCTTCTGCTATACGGAACTTTTCTTCCTTGCCGCTACGTACTCCCTCTTTAAGCTTGACAAGGTCTGAATCTCCATCTTGTAACTCTACAATCCACCCTCTTAGATTGGATTTGACATTCATGTGTGCTATCAGGGCTCCTGTATCATCAACTGTCAGGTTAGCTCCCAACTTCCTTAACTCGATGAGTGCGGACATCGAGTAAGTAGTGGAGGCTTCGTCCGGCTATCTCCGACTCAAGGCATCAGCCACAACATTAGCCTTTCCAGGGTGGTACTCAATAGCACAGTCATAGTCATTCAGTAGCTCGACCCAACGTCTTTGACGTAAGTTGAGCTCTTTCTGAGTCATAATGTACTTGAGACTTTTGTGGTCGGTGAAGATCCGGCACTTTTCTCCAAACAGGTAGTGTCTCCAAATCTTTAATGCCAGAATCACAGTTGCCATCTCCAGGTCATGTGTCGGGTAATTCCTTTCATGAGGCCTTAATTGCCTGGAGGCATATGCAATCACCCGACCTTCTTGCATAAGCACAGCTCCTAACCCATGACCAGAGGCATCACAGAATAACATGTATTCTACTCCTGGCTTGGGTACTGCTAACACTGGTGCTGTGGTTAGCTTCTTCTTCAACTTTTCGAAGCTCTTCTGACATTCTGGACTCCAAGTGAAAGGTTGTTCCTTCCTTAACAGCTTCGTCATGGGACTGGCTATCAAGGAAAATCCTTCAATGAACCTCCGATAGTATCCTGCAAGGCCAAGAAAACTTCTGACCTCGGACACATTCTTAGGAGGCTCCCACTCCAGAACAGCTTTAACCTTAGCGGGATCTACCTTAATCCCGTCTCCTCCTACTACATGTCCGAGAAAGGAAACTTCTCCAAGCCAGAATTCACACTTGCTGAACTTGGCATACAGTTCCTTCTCCCATAGCCTTTGAAGAACTATTCTCAGGTGCTCTTCATGTTCCTTCTTGTCCTTCGAGTAAATAAGGATGTCATCAATGAAAACTACAACAAACTTGTCAAGGAATTCCTTCAAGACCATGTGCATCAAGCACATGAACACTGCTGGTGCATTGGTTAACCTGAAGGGTACCACTGTGAACTCGAAGTGGCCGTATCGGGTACGGAATGCGGTCTTTGGTATATCCTTCTCTGCAATCTTGATTTGATGGTAACCTGATCGAAGATCGATCTTGGAGAACACCGTAGCTCCTTGCAACTGGTGATGCGGACATGGATGCGGGCACTCAGGGAGCTGGCGAGTTGGTGATTCCTACGGGTCCAATGACACGGGCTCGGTCCAAGACGATCAAAGATCAGCTGCAACAACAAGTTCAAGCACTTTTGAATATTGAGTTCTTGGAAGATCGAGTGATCAAGCTTGGAGAGGAGCTGAAGTTGAAGCCCATCATCCTACTGTCACTTATCTGGGCTTAGTCGACATTGATCAGATGTCGTCATTTTCCATTTACTTTCATTATGTTCTAGTAGCCGATTTTATTTAATTGGAACAATTAAATCAGCATGCTTTTTTTTTATTATTATTATGTTGGGTCAAGTCCAATATTAATTAGTTGATTAATGTGGGCTTTAGTTTATTTAGTTATTTGGGTTTATAACTATAAGGTTTTAATTAGTGTCCAATTTATGTGGGCTCAATTAAATCCTGGTCCAATTAGGGTTTACTGTAGACGCGGGTTACTGTAGCTAGGGTTTACTGTAGACGCCTGATTTGCTAACAATTGCAGGTAATAATATTTGCTATTGTGTTCATATTCCTTTGTGCTTAGTTCTTTGTTGTCTAGCATCGAGAGATTAGGAGGTGGAGGGGCTTCTGCGTCCATCTGTTGCCTAGCACGAATTGCTGGAAGGTGAAGATCGACAGTGCATAAAGAGTGCACGATTGGTTGAGATTTGAGGTCGGGACATTCATAGATACGGAGGTGCTTCTAGGACCGGCTAGGTGTGTTGCCGTATCAATTTTGCCGTATCACTTCTTTAACTTAGCAAATTGATACGGCAACACACCTAGCCGGTCCTAGAAGCACCTCTGTATCTATGAATGTCCCGACCTCAAATTTCAACCAATCGTGCACTCTTTATGCACTGTCGATCTTCACCTTCCAGCAATTCGTGCTAGGCAACAGATGGACGCAGAAGCCCCTCCATGAAATAATTACTAAAGGTTAATTCCTTCCGGTGAATCACTATGCAAAGGAATTACGGTCGTGGTAAAAACGAAAAATTTACCTGGGCTGTTACATATGGACAAGAAAAATTGATTTATAAATTCTTATTCTAACATAAAAATTAATTCTAAACAATTTATATCTGTTTGTTTAGAATATGAAGAATATATAAATCTTTATTTATATTTTCTCAACAACTACCAAGAATTATAAAAGGCAATAATGTTTAAAAAAATGATAGAAATATGAAGAGAACGTTTGAAGAGGAGAAATTCTATGGTACTCACTGAGTACCATGTCCAATCCTAGTTGGTACATCAACATTCCTTTTTTATTGGCCACATCATTTTAATTTTAAATACATCATCAATTTAGTTACTTTATTTATCTTATCTATTTTCTTCAAAAAAACCCCTTTCTTTATGATAACAACAAATCTCCAACCCTAATCAATCTTTTCTTCTTCTTCATCGCTGACAAGCCGAGCTCCACTGCCCTAGTCAACCTTTTTTTCTTTCATCTGTGATTGTGAATCCTTCATTGCTTCAATCAATTAAAAAAAATCACACCACCTAATAATTTCGTTAATTTCCCATGATCCTTGATTCTAAAAATATGATAACAACAAATCTCCAACCCTAATCAATCTTTTCTTCTTCATCATCGCCTGACAAGCCGAGCTCCACCGCCCTAGTCAACCTTTTTTTCTTCATTGGTGATTGTGAATCCTTCATTGTTTCAATCAATTAAAAAAGATCATACCACCTAATAATTTCGTTAATTCCCAAAAATATAAATCACGATAGGGAACAACACAAGTGAACAAATCAACAAAAAATGTGTGCTTATCGCAGCTAAGCCATAATAATGTCCTAGTTAAAAATTTCAGTGGTTGGCTACTTCTGCAAAATCTACTATAATTGCGTCATTGACCCAAAATTCCTTGAGTGAATTAGAAAATAAATGATGACTACTCCAGAATTGTGTCTCGCAAGTGGCATATTTAGGATTCACAGAGGAAGAAGAAAAGGTTGATTAAGGAGGGGGAGGATTGGTTAGGGCGGCGAAGCTTTGGCTTGCCATGGGAGGTGTGGAGCTCGGCTTGTCAGACGACGAAGAAGAAGAAAAGATTGATTAGGGTTGGAGATTTGTTGTTGTCATAAAAGAAAGGGTTTTTTATTTTAAAAATAAAGAAAATAGATAAGATAAATAAAGTAATTAAATTGATGATGTATTTCAAATTAAAATGATGTGGCCAATAAAAAAGGAATGTTGATGTACCAACTAGGATTTGATATGGTACGCAGTGAGCACCATAGAATTTCTCATATCATGACGGATGTGTTTGTTGTTTATTATCACACAAGAATTATGAAGAAAAAAAATTGAAGAATAGTGGAATAGTCAACAGCAACAACAACATCAACTATGAAAAAAATAATAATATATTTTAATAATTCCCTTTATTAGTAATATAATTTGAGAATTAAAATTATACAACTTAGAATATCAAAGGATTAAAAAATATCATTCAGAATAATAAATTTGTAAATTTTTTGTTCTAATACAAAAATTAACTAGGAACAAGCACAATAACTACGAAAAAGAATAATAACGAAAAATAGTAGTATAACTTAATAGTTGATGTGTTTGTAGTTTATTGTCAACAAAAACTATGAAGAAAAATAATTGGATTACAATCAAATAGTTAATGTAAACTAACCAAAAGAACAATGACCATGACAAGAAATAATAATGAAAAATAATAATAATAATTAATAATTTTCTTCATTAATAATATAATTTAATGATTTAAATTATGCAATTTAGAATATCCAAATGATTGACAAATATTATTAATAATAATCGACTTATAAATTCCTATCCCACCAAATAAACTAATTCTAAATAATATATATCTATTTTTATAGATTATTTAAAAGTTTTTTCTTCATTATACATAAATTCTTCTTAAAATAATGATTTATTTATACTACGTGATTTTTTAACATATAATACTATATCACGTGCATCGCACGTATAGAAAGAACTAGTATATATAAAAGCATGACCTCTCCAAATTAAAAGACTAAATAGCCTTATTTGATATTATATTAATAGTAAAAAATATTCTTAACAAATAATAACAAATATATTACATTAATAGAATTATCCTTTTTATTAAATATATAATTTAAAATATCATGAATATCAACAAAATATTAAATTCAATTTAGCGATTGCTATACTAAAGGCAATTCTGAACAATTTCTATTCATTTAGATTATACAAAGAGTCTATATCTATCTATACATACTATATATAAAAGCACGAAGAGAACGAAACAGAATAAATTATAAAAATACCTTTCTTCTATGAGTTTTAATATAAAATCTAAGCATATCCAAATTTATTGCTTCCTTTTTATGCCTCATTTAAGTTCTAAACAAGAAAAGGATAGATCTCCAAATATAATAAAACTAGCTCACTACCCGTGGATTTCACGGGCCTGGTTAGTATTGGTATAATAATCAGTAGTTTAAAGTATTTTTTCGACATACACATAAATTTTTTTAAGAAATTAAATAGTTCATAATTTTTTTCCCGAATAAGTATACTTTTTTTTATATTTTTTTCCACCCATATTTTAAAACAATTTTACATTTTTTTGCTAATATGTTCTATATTTTTTCCCACAACAACAATAATTGAATAATTTTTTGAATCAATTTTTTTTATTTTTTTAATATATTATAGTTTGCAATAAAATATTAGTTTTTAAATTAATTTTGTTCTTGTTCATTATGTCTCAATATTTTGGCATATTTTACAAGCTTAATATATTAATATTTTTTATGCGTCATTTTTCCTTTTTAGTCTTTTGATTTTTTTCAAGGGTAATGAGTTTTATTCTTTTTATTAAATAAATTTTCATTTTACTTATAATTGAACGTTTTCCTTTCTACGTATTATATTTTTCCCCCTTTTTCCATTATATTTATTTTCTAAAAAAGAGTCTGAAATATTTTTTTCAGAAAATTTTTTATATTTCATTTTAAATTTTTTAATTAAATATTTTTAAATGAGAAGAATAAAAAAATGTGTATTTTAAACATTTTTGAAGGGGAAGATGAAAAATATTTAAATATTTCTGAAATGTGTTTTGTTTTAAGTTTTTAATGTGTTTTTTTCTTTTTTTCCACTATTGTATTTTTAAATAAATAATAAGTTTTTTAAAATAATGTGTGGTTTTAAATTTTGTAAAGGTATAAACATTAAAAATTTTTTGGAAAAATCTTGGTTTGAATTAATTTCCAATATTTTATAATAACATTTTGAATTAGTATTTTTTTTAACATAGAGATTCTAGCTTTTTAAAAACCTTTTTTATAATTTTTTTGTTTTGAATTTTAATTTTTGGAATTTTTTGTCTGTTAATATATTTACTTCGTTATGCATCATCCTTCCTCTTTGTTTTTATGAAATATTTTTTTCTTTTTTAATGCATTTATTTTATAATAAAGTTTGCTAATAATAGAACCTTTTCCTTTCTATATATTATTCTTTTTGTTTTTTTTTTCCCATTCTATTTTTTGTTTAAAATAATTTAAATTAAGATTATATTTTAGAAACTTTTTTAAGTTTCATATTAAAGTTTATAATGCTTAATTAGTTTTTGAAGCTATATATTATTTAAATTTACGGTATTTGTTTTTTTTTGTTTTGTTAGGTAGACTGTTGCATATTAATTTTTTTAAGGAAAATATGTTTTTGTAGCTATGTTTTTTTCTTCTTTTTTTTTTAACATTGTGAACACCCAATTTTGACTCATGAAAACTCTATTGAGATTAAATTCCGGACATATTCTGATCATAAGTTTGAAGTATGAATGGGGTTTAATTTTAATAGAATTCATACATTGTAGTAGTTAGGTCCCTCATGTGCAATAAAACGATTTAATCATGTTGGGGACCAAATTGCTAAAATGTATTATATTTTATTAAGTTTGGGCTCTGTTTATTTATTAAACCCAATTATGTTTATTTTTGGGTTGAAGATAAATGTAAAGGCCCAATTTAATAGAATATAGATTCCCTCCAGAGTTGTATAGCCCATTAACACTTTGCTTGCAGACAAATTTAGCTCTGATTTTCGTGGAAAATCAGAGTTAAATCATTCCTTAATAGCAAAAGTGTTTTTGGTATGATTTTTTACCTAAAATAGGAAGATGATGTGTAATTAATTAATTAGGAGATGTTTGAGGGGAGTAATAATCAAGAATGTAGCAGATTCCGGAGCCTAGAGTATGGGCATGAGGTGCCCCGAGATGACTTTTAAACTAATGATTTTTGGAGTCAAAGTGTAGTGGTGTGACATGCGCCCCGAGTTAGGTTTAAGAAGTCTGTGCTTTGGGCGTTCTCCATGAGTTGTAAGGCCCAGTTTTTTTCGAATTTGAGAAAGGACCCTAACTCTACATGGATGTTTGAACGGGATAGGCTATGCCCATGTTATGAAATCGATTTGTAAATGATGGGCATGGAATGTCCCGATGAGAGGACTCCATTTAATGGTTTAAGGTCAATGTGTAATGGTATGACACGTCCTGAGTCAAAAACAAGCAATATATCTAAAGGCACGGTGGTCCATAGCTTTTTGTTAATGTTGGGCATTCTTAACGAGCTGTAAGACCCACTTCTGGTACAAAGGGGCATTTTATGATCTTTTGCTTGAATTTGCAATATTGTGTGTTGTAATTAGATGTTCATTTTTTTTAGTAAGCCTGTGCTTTAGATGATTACTTTGAGTCATATGCATTAGTTGAGACCATGGGCAGGCGCCCCTAGGATGAAGGTAAAGCTGATTAAGGTTATTAGGGGCAGGTGCCCTTGGAAGCATGATCAATGAGGATTGTCAGGGGCAGATGCCCTAGAGACCAGGGGAAGATGCCCCTAAGATAGGAATAGATTTAATGAGAGTTGTTGGGGGCAGATGCCCCAAGGATTGGGGGCAGATGCCCCTAAGCTGAAGTAGATGAAGAAGTTTAGGAGAAGATACCCCAGGGATGATGTCCCAACGTAGAAGGACACCAAGATGATGTAGATGAGCCGCGGGATGATTCGCGTTGTCTTGGGACCAGGAAAATCCCAAGACCCCTTGAAGTAGAATTCCCCATGGGAGGTAGATAATATCCCTAGTTAACACGGGTGAGATGATCTCTTGTTAATGGCTTTTGGGACCAGTAAAATCCCGAAAGAACCCCTTGAAGCAAAATTCCCCATGGGAGGTAGATAATATCCCTAGTTAACATAGGTGAGATGATCCCTTGTTAATGGCTTTTGGGACCAGGAAAATCCTAAAAGAACCCCTTGAAGCAGAATTCCCCATGGGAGGTAGATAATATCCCTAGTTAACACGAGTGAGATGATCCCTTGTTAATGGCTTTTAGGATCAGGAAAATCCCAAAAGAACCCCTTGAAGCAGAATTCCCCATGGGAGGTAGACAATATCCCTAGTTAACACGGGTGAGATGATCCCTTGCTAATGGCTTTTGGGACTAGGAAAATCCCAAAAGAACCCCTTGAAGCACAATTCCCCATGGGAGGTAGATAATATCCCTAGTTAACACGGGTGAGATGATCCCTTGTTAATGGCTTTTGGGACCAGGAAAATCCCGAAAGTAACCCCCTGAAGCAGAATTCCCCATGGGAGGTAGATAATATCCCTAGTTAGTACGGGTGAGATGATCCCTTGTTAATGACTTTTGGGACCAGGAAAATCCCAAATGAAACCTCGGGATGAGATGATTCTCGAGGTGGAGCATGTGATGCTCCAACCATTGATACACGACACCCACATTCAGGGTCCAAATTCGGTTGTTCCTTACGTTGCTTCGTCCTTAAGCCTTAAAGACTCATCAACGAGGGGCACCTGTGAACACCCAATTTTGACCCATGAAAACTCTATTGAGAATAAATTTCGGACATATTCTGATCATAAGATTGAAGTATGAATGGGGTTTAATTTTAATAAAATTCATACATTGTAGTAGTTAGGTCCCTCATGTGCGATAAAACGATTTAATCATGTTAGGGACCAAATTGCTAAAATGTATTATATTTTATTAAGTTTGGGCTCTGTTTATTTATTAAACCCAATCATGTTTATTTTTGGGTTGAAGATAAATGTAAGGGCCCAATTTAATAGAATATAGATTCCCTCCAGAGTTGTATAGCCCATTAACACCTTGCTTGCAGACAAATTTAGCTCTGATTTTCGTGGAAAATCAGAGTTAAATCATTCCTTAATAGCAAAAGTGTTTTTGGTATGATTTTTGACCTAAAATAGGAAGATGATGTGTAATTAATTAATTAGGAGATGTTTGAGAGGAGTAATAATCAAGAATGTAGCAGATTCCGGACAGCCTAGAGGTTAATTACGCGTTAAGATCAATCAGGGAGGAATTAGGGGAGAATCAGGAATGAAAAAGGAAAGAACGGTGGAAACGCGTTGGCGCGGGCCGGTCTTCCACCAATGACCGCCTGGCCTGGCTGTCATCCAAGAGATGACTGCCAGCCATGGCGGTCATGCGCGCCCAGAAACGCGTTTTTTCCCCGATTTTCGCCCTCGATTTGATTCTACTCGTTTTTGGTCCAGATTTTCGGCCTTTACTCTGATCATTAAGTTGGTCCACGACCCTAGGCAGCCCAGAACACTATAAATAGGACCCCCCTCTCTCACATTTGAGATGACTCAATTACACAAATACTCTTCCAAAAAGCTTTGAAGCTTGGAGAAACTCCATCTCTCCAAGCTTAGAAATAATTCTATAGGCAAAACTCTGGAGGAATTTTCGTGGGATAGCATCATCCTTTGAAGGCAGCAAGTGAGGAATCAAGAAGAACTTCAAGATAGAGTTGAGGTGTGGGAAGAAATTGGGTTAAAGACACAACCCAATTCAAGGAGCTAGAGGAGGGCTACAAGAGGTAATTCTGATCCTTTTCTTTCTGATGAGATGCTGACGCTAATGATGATGTGATTGTTGTGATATCATGTTGAGAACTACGTGGGCTTTGAACCCGGTCGCCGGGGTACGTAGGTGGTTTCTAGTGGTGGAAACTCAAGCCCAATCTTCTTCTTCTCCCCTTCTTTTTATTTTCAATTTTGATTTGTTTTGGTGGACACACTCACCCACTTTCACAAGGCATACATAGTTCTTCAATTGCACAAAATTTCGTCCCAACATTGATGGGTGCCTAACACCTTCACATCCATGACGAATCCCCGGGTCCAATATCTTTGGTTCGCTAAACTGGTTGCCTAAATGGAGTCACATGATGGGATTTTCCCAAGTTTTAGTCCCTTAATAAAATTTGGGTGGCGACTCCAAAGATATTGGATGACGATTATGAAGAAGGTGTAAGGGAAAGGTGAATAGGCCTAAGTTATTTTGGGTCGGGTATTCACAGGTGGCAACTCCACTGGGGACTTTGAGGGTTCAAGAAATTTTGTGCAATTATTGAATCTTTGTATGTCTTTTTACTTGTCATCACAAGTGCCTTGCATTCATGATGATTTGTGTGAAGCATTTACCGTAAGAGGGCGAGGGAAGCCAAGTCCACCACATACTTTCTTTAAGTGATGGTGGCTTGCATGAACCCAATTCTCAGTGCTTATGCAATGATGGGGGTTAACTGGCCTCGGACCTCACGCGATATCCTTTATCACATGTGAGTAGGCCAACCAACCGCATACCCTGAGCATCTCATGCATTATGAATCAATAAGTGGTACGTGCATTTGTGTGGATCTTGTTGTGTATTGTACATACGTGTTATATTTTGTTATTCTAGGATCCGAATCTATACACACATGGGGTTCGAGGAAGGAGAAAAGGAAGGTGATCATCTATGGCTACCAAAGGGGACGCTGCCACTTGACCTCACCTGCCAACTGGCTATTGGGACCGCCGTGCTAACTCTATGTAGAGTGTTATATTCTATAGTATGGATTGATGAGTCTAATAAAGGAACCCTGGGGAAGTAATTATGCATGTCTAAGCTAAGGATAAGCTTTTGGTGTTGTCTCTGGGTTGACGCATACGTTCAGTAGGTCTACCTTGTATTAGGGATTCACATTTGCATACACTTGGCATTGCATCACATGTTTTTCGAAGCATAAAACACCAATTCGAGCTAGGGTGTCTCATTCATTTTCAAATCCTCATTTGGACTTGAGTCTTGAAAGAAAGGAAAGTTAAGAAATATTTTGAAAGAATAATGAAACACGTTTTGTGGGTGTATCCCATCACGTTTACCCACCATTTCCAAAATGTTTTCAAAGAAAACAAGGATTGAGTCTAGGATCCCTGATAACCATGAACTCTATCATTAGAACTAAACCCTTAGGACACTAGGGGTAGGTAGTGCCTTAGTCAGAAAAGGACGGTAAAGATGTTAGGGCTGATGGCTACATTACAAGGCAACGATCCCAGTAGAAAGGTCAATAGTGAAGACAGTGAGAATCGTGGAGGTACCCTGAGGCAGAAGGCGAAAAGAAGACAATAAGGAAGCATCAACTTGGGACACTTATGTAACTTTGGGCCTTTCGTCTATGGCAGAAGAAGGGAGGTGGGGTGACTTGATTGGGCCTTCTTTAAAGACACAGATGTAAGCCCTAATTATTGACTGGTGAACCGAGCCGAGAATCCCAGACAAGAAGCCGAGATGAGGGAAAAAAAATGAGGCCAAACTGATGAGCTGAGTTGACACGTCGAGTTCTCACCATTGAGCTTTCTTATGAGAAGAGATGCAAGTTCGAGAATTCTACCGATGAGAGCAGTCTCCATATTTGGTTAGGAACCAAGTTGATGGGCCGAGCCAGTAGCCCAAGCGGATGAGCTGAGTCAGGGAATGGCCGGACCAAGTTGCCAAGTTGAGATGTCGAATTGAGGAGCCAAAGAACCAGAATGCAAAGCTAAGCTGATGACAGTTGGGCTAAGACAAACCAACAGACCTTCTCATGAGAAGAGATGTAAGCCCCAATATTTATAATGGGAGGCATGACACGAGGTGACCCGATTGGGCCTTCTTCAACATAGATGTAAGCCCCAATTTTACTTATGAACAAAATGGATGAGCCAAGATGACAAGCTGAGGAAGAGCCATACAACGAGGGACTAACTTGACAAGCCAAGAGAATGGGCAAAATCGGGGTATCAAACAGGGACATTGCCATGGGTCCCTCCCAAATGGACAAGATGCGAGGCCTAGCAATTGGACATCAATGAAGATGGTGGTGAGAACGGTGATAGAAGCGCACTAAGAAGACAACGGAGCAGATGACAATGGAAACAATGCATTCCGAGGGATTGACAAGAGGTGCAAGTGAGGGTTGACCGAGGACCATATTGTGAATTGCTAGGCATAGACAGTATGATGACCGAGAATAGGGAGAGGTTGTACGACTGTTCTTTAGAGTCTAGAGGATGAGTCAAGTCAAAAAGGGGAAGGGATAGGTTCTATGTCTAATAATTAAAAGTCTCATCACTTGTACTTCAATTTTTCACACAATTTGGCCAAGTAGGTGGTAACCTAGTTACCCGCGGAACGCTCTGAGCAACCATCGACACCTGGTAGTAAGCATCTTGGTTCAAGAACTGACAGGTAGGCTCCAGCAGGAATTCTTGAAGTCTGTCAGAGATGAAAAACATGATGGAATTGACCGAGCCGTAAAAAGAAGTTCGCAGGTTGCCTTGATCCTCTAGGAAGAATGTCTCTTCCATAGGGGTGACAAAGAACCTAGAGGAGTACAACTCGTCAACGAACACCAAACGAGGAATCCTGTCGAGCTCACTCGGTAGTTCCTCTGGGCATTCGTTCACTAAGCTGTAGGCTAACCGATTCCTCCTACCAAAGGATGCACCTTCAACAAAAAAGACAGAAGACGGAGAAGGCATTTTGTCTCTACAAGTTTTGTATGTCTCTAAACGTGTTTTAAAATTTTCTCAAATGCTAATCGGTTCTTCTGTATTTTCTACCACATAACCCTTACTCTTTTATACCCTGAACACATTAAATACGCTACCTGTTTTTCAAAATGTGGACCTCATCTGTCTCCGTAAAAGTTTAAAAGAATTTTGAGCGAAGAGAAAGACAATAGTTTTTCATAATACCCCAACCGTCTCCGATCTTCGAGGTTTTGCTTTTTGAAAATTTTGCCATTACCTCGATTACTGCACTATCACTCGGTATGTTTTCTGGCTACCAATACAAGTAATTTGGAGTTCATCTCCATCTCTCAATTTTCTTTTGCTTTGACAACCTTTGTTTTTCTCCCTATGGCTTCCTCTACATATTCTACATCACCTATCACTTCCATCAGGGGCCAACGCGGCCAAATTGATGAGACGATACCTCGAGTGTTGTGCTTATACAACGAGGTTGCTCCTGTTTTGACAATCTGGAGGGATATGAACCACGAAAGATGATTCTGCTCACATAGGAACTTTAAATGAGGTGGTTGCCGACTCTTTCGATGGATCGACGGAAGGATCACTGGACGTGCTCATGACGTCATCATCGCATTGAGGGATAATAAACGACGTCTTCACGAGGAGAAACAATTTCTTCGACACAGGCCACAAGTTGGAATGCTTGCAGCCGAGGAGTTACGTGACCAGTCTTTAGCATTGGATAAGAAAAAAAAGTTTTTATTTTTTTGATTTATGACTGGTTTTGTCTTCTTGTTGCCGATTGTTATCTTATTTCGAAATGATCCTTGTCACATCTATGTTTTAAAGACATCAATAAAAGTTTTGGTAAGGAAAACATAACTCGTTTATTCTAATAACGTCTTACAACATACATACGCTACGGAGATACAAGCTTTTCTAATTCCCTAGCATGTCTACGCATGTTCTTGATCTGTGTAGAAAGTTCCTGACAAGCCAACTGGAATTGTGTCAAAGCAGAATTGGCCATCTTTAGGGAAGCATTTAAATGCTCTAGCGTCCTCAGTGGTGTACTGCCCTGAGCGATTGTTTTGCCCTTCTTATCCATGTCATCTTTGCAACCGGAAAGCTCCTCCTTGCCAACAGGTTTCTTTTGCCGTCTTCTGGAGATGACCATATGCTCTTTGAGACCGATGATGTTCGTCTTGAAACGTTTATTCGGCTGTTCTTCATCGGAGTCTGAAAAGGGATTAGCGCCACCAGTATAACTTAACTCCTCTGAATCAGAGGTAGTTCTAGTTCTTATTGGTGAATCCATGGCACAGAGCATGTTTGCCAGAAAGTAAGGGTCGGTATTTATAAAGGAACGATCTAACACGTAAGCGCATAAACAAGATTTCAAGTTGAGAAAAGAGAACTCGATCAAGCATGTCTAAGAAGATTGCCGTTGTGGGACCATTGAATGTGATGGATGAATTTCGGGGACGAAATTCTTTTAAGGGGGTAGACTGTAACGACCCGGGTAAAATTTTTATTGATTTTACCATTTTATTTTAATTTTTACGATGGTTAATAAAATCTTATCGCAGTTAATCGGGAATTTTAACACAAAGAGTCGATTTTGGGAGTTTTACCTTGAATAATCGATCTTCGGAACCTAAACCCAAAAGCCACCAATACTTCTTAAAGAACCTTGTGGTTACCGAGCCTCGTTTTCAAACCGAGTATTGCCCGACAACACCACGTTACTACCCATCATCTTCTCTCTTTCTTTTTTTTTTCCTTCACCTTTTATTCTTTTTTCTCTCCTTTCTTTTCTTTTCCTTATCTTCCTCTTCCTTTTTCTTTTTTTTTTTATTATCTCCCTTCTTTACTTTTCTCTCCACTTTCTTTCTTTCTTTTTTTTTTCCTTATCTCTTCTTTTTTTCCCCTCAACCGGCCACTACCATTCTATCCTATTTTCTTTTCTTATCGTTTTCTCTCCTCCTTCCCCTTATCTTCCTTTCCTCCTCACCCCGATACCACACCTCCTCCTTCCTCTCCCTCATGCCATCTCCTCCTCAAAGTCGCCTCGCCATCACCATCTTTTCTCCCTTTCTCTTTTCTTCTCCTTCCCTGCCCATCGCCGTCTCTGCCAAAACCTCCCCTGCCTCCGCCTGGATCTGTCGCCGCTTCTCCTCCCTCACTTTTCCCCTCCTCTCCGCGCCGCCATGCCACACCTGTCACCCATCGATGACGCCTACGCCGAGCCAAGAACGAGCAGAGGGCCGGCCTCCTCATCGCCTTGCCACTTATTGCTCGCGCTGCAGCCTCGAAGCAGTAGCAGCATCACCGTTCCCCGCACCGCTCACAGCCGTCCTCGCCATAGCCCATCGAGCCTCCACCGGGCACAAAAGACTCGACCTCTCCTCGTCCCAGGTCGCCCGATCTGCCTCTCGATCCGCCGCCGCCGTAGTAGTAGCGATTGAGGACGCCGTTTGGGTAAGTGGTCGTCGCTGTTGAACCCCTCTTCCTCTTTGTGTTTTGATTTTCAAACTTGACATATTGACGTATGAGTGTGTTGGTGTTGCTGTGGTTGTGTGAGAAACGATGGTGGTGACGATGGTGGGGCTGCTGTGGATATGGGTGTTGATGCTCGGGGTTGTGGACGCCACCGTGTGGTGGAACTCCGGTCATCGGTTGGTGGCCGTGAGTATGGTGACGGTTCTGTTGATGGGTTCGGTGGTGTTCCTTTTGGGTGGTGGACGTTTTGTTGAGTGACGAGCAGTGAACGTGGGTGTGTGATGTTGCTGTGAACAGTACTTTTGGCCGAAATTCGGCGAGTTTCCGGTGTCCTGGGAATTTTTCGGCGAGCCCGGAAACGAACCTTTGGGTAAAACCCGAGCCTTTGGACCATATGCATCTAACGGACCATGGACACAATAACGAACCCGAGCCACGTTAACGAACCCGGACAATAATAATAACAATAATTAAACAAACAATTAATTTAATTTTAACTTATGATTTTATTTTGTTATATGCCTTTTTTTATTTAATTTATGCCTTATGTAATTATGTTTTATTTAATTTTTCGAGTGGGCTATTAAAAGGTCCATTATATTCATTTTCTTGGTTATTTAATTTTAATTGGGCTAATTAATAAAAAGCCCATGTCGTTTATTTTAATTATGTTGTTGATTTTAATTATATCTTTTACTTATTTAAATTTCCAAAATTTCTTTACTTATGTTTTAAATGGATTTATACTATAAAATGCCTAGATATAAATATATTTATATTTATTTCTATTATTTCTGTTTCCGTAAACCTAGGCTATAATAATACTAGACCCTATATTTTTGTTAAATTAGTGATTATAGTTTTATGTATATATATACTTACGATTATATATGATTTACTAAATGTACATATATTTTACAACAATTATTCATTTAGCTAGTATATATGTATATATAAATAAACATGGGTCATAATTTGGTTAAAATACAAATATACTTTCTTATATACGATTTACACAAGGTATACGCGTATATGTTTTCTTATCACCGGCGACCCAAGGACCGAGACATCGGCTTGGATGCTCGGCTTTGGTTTTATTTTAAAAGTCAAGCATATATTTTTGATATATCGACTGGAAACCCATAATTAAATAAATCTCATCTGGATACTATTTTTGATAATTATTGAAATAATGAAAGGAAATGATAAAACCCGGTTAAGCCAAGCCATTTAATAACAGTTAAACCGGCTTCATGCATGATCATCTTTGTCTGTGCATTATTTGTGATTATATGTGTTGATATGATATAGGATCAGATAAAGTCATACGGATTATGTGTTGGTTTCAGAGACACATCAGGTGAGGATGGTTAATCTTTAGTATGTAGCCTATAATACTATTGTGTTTACCTGATTCTTGCATTGTTTGATTGAACCGCTGAGTTGTTATGACTTCTGTAAAAAATTGTTGATGACTTGAACCATGTTACTGAACTCTATTATGATTCTCTGATTCCTGTCATGCTTGATCGAACCGCCGAATTGTTAAGTTTGGCTCCTATGTTATTGTTGTTGTTGTTGAATTGTTGACTGAGAATAAACTGATATGAAGAGAGAATTGAATAATTGGAAGTTGTGTTCACGACTTAAATGTCACTTGGAAAGTAGTGGTACGACTCGATGGTTAGAGACTGTTTTGTGGTGGCCATGATCTGGGTTACTATGATGGGCATGTCTATGCCGGTTTGATTGGGATGTCGATCCCGTGATTATCTTTTGGGATGTCTATACCTGGGTTCTATTTTGGGATGTCTATCCTTAGGTTCTTTTTGATTTGGCACCCGGAACATGTTGATAACCAGGTACGACCCCTAGATACTAAAATTGGAAAATTTAAGCAGTCTAGTCTTGAATGTGTATATTCATGTTTGTTTGCCTATGTATTTCTTTTCAAAGTATTATGGTTACCTGCATATTACTATTTATCCATGATTGTACTTAATTGTACCGGTGAGTGTTTCGGACTCACCCCTCGCCTACGGGGTTTCATCCCGTAGGTTGAGTTATTTGTGGTACAGGTACGATGCATTTCGGCGACTGTGGCATACCCTCGGGCAGGACTCGGATCCATTAGTTGCATCGAGCATTGCTTTATGTGTCTTGTGAAAATAAATGCTTCCGCTGTGCTAATATTTGGGTCCCCGGGTTCAGGTGTCGTGTTTTTTATATTGGGCCGGTTTCTCTTATATTTACATTGTTGTGCCACGTGTCGGCACTGTTACTCGGTAAACACTGTATGTCGGGTAAATGTAGGTCGGGGTGTTTCATATAGTTTGCCTTTCCTAGATTATATAGATTCCAAAGCGAGAAAGTCTAATTTACCAACAACCTTTTGAATTAATAGTATAGGTAAAATAATAGTGACAAACAATTTTAGATATGATTACTTATAAAATTAATAACATATATTACCAAATCTGATAAGTAAAAATTATTGTTGTATCTCTCTATAATTGTATTTCGATCAGTAAAATAAAAAAGATGCATGAGGATATTTTTATCTTCTCTTTTACCGATTTTATTTTTGTTGAATAAAAAAATAACAGTATGGTGCAGCACTAGTCGGTATTGACCGACCTGTCTCTCTCACCACCTTGAAACCACTTATTTTGTAGTCCATCCCTCTGATAACCCGTATACTTGTTGTCTTATAAATATCTAGTTATGAGAAAATTGAGAAAAAACAGTAGTTGGTGCAATTGGAGCTCTATAATTACCTAACAAAAATAAAATTCAATTTAACTATCCTATTCCTATTTAAAAGTTAATTCTAACGATGTACATAGTGGACCAAAAAAAAACAATTACAATACTGTTCGGCAACTACTAGTCAATATTACCAATAGGGCTTGTAGTTCATTGGCACTTTTGTGTCAAAAGCACAAGAGGGGGTGAGGTCTCGGGTTCGAGTCTCACTCTCCTCGATTAGTATAAAAAAAACTATTAGTCAATATTTAATTTTCTCATATAATAATAATTGCCTTCATTAATAATATAATTTAATAATGGTCTTATCAAAATAATAATTAATAATATATGGCCATGCAATTTAAAAAATATAGTAGTATACCACGTGAAAAAATAAAGGGGGTAAATTGTATAAAAATTATATATTGAATTCCTATAATTTTCTCTTATTTGTGATTTAATGATCCAAAAAATATATTTTTTAATAATTCTTTTACACATAATAGAAATTAAACAAAAAAATATGTATATAATAAGAATAAAATATGTGAAAAATACATTTCAAAACTACAAAAAATTTAAAAAGATATAAAATAATTAATTTAAATATTCTATAAATATTTTAAGAATTCCAATATTTTTTAAATAAATATTTAAAAATTTATAGGATAATACATTCTAATATTCTTTTGAATATTCATAGTATTTCATAGAAAATTTTTAAAAATTTAGAAAGCAATTTTTTCGTAAAATAAATTTGTAAACACACGCACACGAGGCCAAATCAAACCTAAGCTACCTTGGGCATAGATTTAGTGCCTCTCTGTTACTCAGGTGCTGGCTTAAAATGCTATTTAATAATCCACTCTAGCAAAAAATTGAAAAACTTTAAAAGCTATGGAAAACTTTTATTCAAAAATTATAAGAATCCTTATAGAAGTCTATCTAAAAATTTTAAAATTAACAAGAATAAATATTTCTATCATTTCATTTAAAAGTTTTAAAATTTTTTAAAAAAATATAGATAATCCTTTCCAATAATGGATAAATATTTTTAATATTTTATTAAAATATTAAAAAAAATTTAAATCTGTAAAATTTTTTATTCTAATACTCCATGAATTTTTTCATATTTTAGTGAAAATTTTAAAACTTCCAAAAGCTATAAAGAAATTCATTTCAGAATTTAAATGAATATTTTCAATAAAAAGTTTAAAAATTTGAAAGGCTATAGAGAAATTTATTTGGATATTTTTATCATTATACATTGAATATTTCTTTAATAGTTTTTAAAATATCTAATTTAATAAATATTTTCTATATTTTGTTAAAAAACATTTTACATTCAAAATTCTGCATAATTATTTGTGGAATGAATATGATCTGTGCTTCATTCGAAATTTTGAAAAATTTAAAAGTTTCGGAACAATCCGTTCCAATATTTTATGAATATTTTCACAATTAAATTTAAAATATTTTAAAATTATAAGAGCAATGGAATAATTCTAGTCCGTCCTTCTATATGTTGATTCTGAAATTTCAAAAACTATAAAAGCTATAGAATAATATAATATAGTATGGTATGAATATTTTCAATATTTTACTAAAATTTGTAAAAACATTAAAACTACAGAATAATCCATTTAAATATTCGATGTGAAACGCCCCGACCCGTATTTACCGAACACTGTAAACACGTGCCGAAACTATTCTTATTGATAGGGATAAACAGTGGTAAAAAAATTTTTTCAGTCCTTACACTTTGTCGATTTTTCGTTTGTTGTCCCTCTTCCTTCAATTTCACTCAACATGTCCCTGAACTCTTAGTTTACCGGGTCACCCTGTCCTTTTTACCTCCAACAACCGGTTGGATGTTCTGGTGGTGACACGTGTCCGTGGGGCCCGCGCCTTCCCTTTTTTCATCCTTTTTTGTTTTCCCTATTTTAAGTTTCCAATGTCTTTTTCTTTTTTAACGTAAATAAAAAGAGGTTAAAAACATAAATTTCCACACCATTTTCTTTTTAAATTCTTTTTTACCTTTTCTTTCCCAATTAATTTCTGAAATATTTTTTTGTATACTCGTTATGGAAATCTCACCCTTTTTTCTCTTTCTTTTATCCACGTTTTCAAATTATAACTTTTAACTTCAATTTTTTATGAGATTATGAAATTTTTTAAAAATAACCCTACCTGCTTTTCCTTTAACTTCAATACTACGATTAATTGTGCTAACCACTAACCAAGAAAATCAAAGATTATCTCCTGCAAAAACCACCACCACCACTTCCATCATCTTCCCTCAATTTGTTTCTCCTTAGTCGTTGCAAATAGGACGACCCACCTTCTGCAGCCACCCCCAAACTCCCATCTTCCCTTCTTTTTACTATCTTCTTTTTTTCCTCAATCTCTTGCTCACAGATTCGATTTGTTGGAGGAGGTTGGATGTGATTTTTGTGAACTCTGAGACAGTTTTGGGGCTGCACAACTTGGAGATCCCATCAGCTTCAACCTCCAGATTGGTCGGGGATAGGAAGGAGGAGGAGGAGCGAGGAAGGAGGCGACGCCCCAAAACTGACGGGAGTTGATGAATTCGAACAATTAATAGAAGGGAGAGGAGGAGGAGGAGGAGGACAAGGTCGACGGCGACTTACTGTCAGAGGGGGGGGCCTGTCTTAGCCTCGTCGTCCTCGATCTCTCCTCGCCGATGTCGTCGTGGCTCAGGAAGGGAGCGGAGGAGGAGATGACGGCGGCGGAGGGAGGAAATAGAGAGGGTGCGGGTGATGGAAGCGAGAGGGAGAGAAAGAGTTTGGAGAGAAAATTGAAGAGAAGGGAAGAGAAAATTGAAAATTGCTTGCACGGCATCTCCCGGGCCTCCCCTCCCAGATTGAACTCCTCCGTGCAGACGGCGCAGTGCGCCTCCGCATCCACGTGGGTCTCGGAGATCTTTAGCGCGTGCATTGACTCGACGGCAGCCTTGGAGGCGGGCGGGTTGCCGGGTCGGGTGAGGGTGTTGAGCTCGAACTGGGTGAGCTGGTCGAGGAGGCGGTCGAAGCCGGAGCCCATGGGGAACTCGGACATGGTGGCGGGTACGGGTCAGAAAGTGGGGATGCGGCTGGGGGTGCGGTTGGGTTGGATTTTGGTGTGGGTTGGAGGTGGCCGGCGGGGCAACATCTGGTGGTTGAAGGGTCATGTTGATGAAGATTGTGGTTTTGGCCGGCAGTGGAGTAGTCGAGCATGGTAGATGTTCGGTTAAGCTTCGGCGAGGCAAACAAAACTCCGACCGGGCGTGAACGTCAAGGATCTGCCAAGTCTTGAAATTTGGCGATATGGGAGATGCAGAAGGGGTTCTAAGGTGATGACAGGAGATATTTGTATGTGTGGTATTTTTTAAAAAATATTTTTGAAAATAAAATTCGGTAAAAAATGAAAATTGTGCAAATTAGTGGGCGATGGCGCAAGGACGACGGTGCAAAATTTATATTTTTTAAATTCTTTTTTTCTCTTTTATTTATTATAAAAATTAATATAATAAAACCTAAAAAGAATTTCCAGAAAATAGAAAATAGGAAAGAAAGAGAAAAAAGAAAAATATAATCAGCTGGAGTGGGCCCTACGGACACGTGTCAGCCTCACATGCACCAACCGGCTGCTGGAGGTAAGAAGGACAAGGTGACCCGGTAATTCATAAGTTGAGGGACAGGTTGAGTGAAAAAAAAGGAAGGGGGACAACAAATGCGAAAACAAAAAAGTGAAGGGACAAGAAAAACTATTTTACCGATAAACAGTACATCAACCCATAATTATACAACTGAAATACAATACAGCATCCGTCACCCTATATGGGGACCATTATTCTTAAGCACACAGCTCACAATATGTATATTAGCAGAGAAAGGAGCAAGCAAGCATCTTCAAGTCACATAATTATACAGCAGCAGTGGAAGACTTATATGCACATGCAACGGGGTATGGATTCGGGGTCAGGTGGAGAGAATACAGCAGCTGTCCGAGCATCGTACCTGAATTATGAAAAACTCAACCTACGGGATGAAACCCCGCAGGTGAGGGGTGAGTCCGAAGTGCCCACCGGTACAATAATGCACAATCATGGATAAACATAAATATATAGGCAACCGTAACACTCAAGGAAGGTAAAGCAGACAACAACCAATAATATTACCAATCAAGTCTGCACCAAAACTAAAAGACATTTGAATTTTTCAATTTTTATCTTCCGAGCCCCGTCACGGATAAGCTAGGGCCGTACCAGGTTATCAACCTATTCTGGGTGCCATACCTAAACCCGGGATCAACATCCCAATAACCAAATCCAAAATCTAGGATCAACATCCCAATAACAACCGGCATCAACATGCCCATAACAACAACCAGGCCATGGCCACCACAAAATAGTTTCTGACCTACAGCCGTACCACTACTTATCACATGACAATTAATCATCATCACAAATCAATCCTCTTATCAACAGTTAACCGTTCAACATCGCAGCTCAACATCATATCAGTAAGTCCAAGACATCAACAATATACCAAGAAAATACCGGCACAGCTCAACGGTTCAATCAAGCAACAAACATTCCAACAGAGCATACAAACATTCCAACAGAGCATACAGGCATATATTTAGGGTTATCCATCATCACCTTAGCCGATACAGTTATGAAACTCCTCTTCGGGTTCCACAGTAGGATCCTCAAGCAACTGTTCAGTATCAACTCCTATATGGCAAATAATAGCATATATTCACATAAGATGCACATAAATGCAAATGACAGTCTAATGCTGTAACCGTAAAATAAAACATTAACTGGCTCGTTAAACGTCCCGGTATAACCCCGTTATCATCATCATTCACCATTTATTTCTAGGTGTCAAAATAAACTTCCCGGATACTATTTCGGTATACTTTGATCATAACCTTCTCAAAAATATTTTCCATAAGTTATTTATATACATATATATTTTCCCCAAAAATATTTCCATTTTCAAAATTAATTACTTTCCTTGTCTTATATTTTTCCAAAATTTCCTGTAGTAATCATATATATTTCCAAAAATATTTTTTCATAATTAAATTTTCAATACATTAACCATATTTATTATTTTTTTATTAATCTGTTTTTTTTATACTGGACTGGGCCAAATAGTGCAAGCCCAGACCATGCACAGTGCCAATCCCAGGCCCCAAATAGAAGCCCAGAAGTAGGCCCAGCGCGCAGCACACAGCCCACCAAAACCAAGCCCAAACGATTCAACCCAACAGACCAAACCCGTTCTCCAAAACGGGTAAACCCGCGACCCATACCACACATCCGGGTCATCAACACCAGCAGCTCACCTTGGTGCAGGCGTGACGGCTGGCAAGCGCGAGCGGACGGCGGGGAAAGAGACGCAGCGTGCAGGACGAGGTCGGGGGTGGCGGTCCGACGGCAGCGGCTGCACAAAAGAGAAGGGCGAGGGATGGTCGCGGCTTCGTCGGGTCGTCGACGGGTCTCCTCGGGACGGCGGCAGGCAGTTCTGCGACGGCGGGGCGAGGAGGAGAAAGAGAAGAGGAAGAGGAAGGCGGCGGGGGTCGTGGTGCTACAGGTGGTGGCTTCGACGGTGGTGGTGGAGAGGCTCGGGCAGCACGGCCGGGTGGAGGAGAAAAGAAAAGAGAAGAAAAGGGGGGGGAGAGAGAGAGAGAGAGAGACGGGTTGTGTGTGTGTTTTTCTTTTTTTTTTTTTCTAGTTTTGCAGGAGGAAGGCAGAAGCGGGAAGGAAAAGAAGAAATGAAGATGGTGAAGGGATGGTGTGAGGAAGGAAAGCAGGGGAGAGGTAGGTTATAACGTGGTGTATCAGGAGCATCACAGGAGGAGACAAGGTTTCACATGCGCACAGGAAAAAGCAAATCACAGACTTCACAGGAAAAGCATCTTTACTATGCGGATATACTGTGCACTGTCTCGACCAGAAAATATCCGTTATACCCCCTTACATTATTTCTGGTCCGTAAACTCGAGGATAAACCCGACTTTTCTGAAGATTCCTGGACCCGAAAAATTCCAACTTCGGTCCGTAAAATCCGCAGAAAAATCCCGAGCATGGAACAAGGCTCGGTTTCAGAATCCTATACTCGATTTACCTAGAATTAATTACCAAAATTAAATTCATAGGTAAATTACTGTATAAAAGACTTTCACAATCCCGGTAAAAATACTAATTTTTACCCGGGCGGTTACACGATGAGTATTTTTTATTATTTTAATAAAAACTTTAATAATTTATGGCCTATATAATAATTCATTCCATAATTTCATAAATATTTTTAGTATTTCATTGATGATTTTTAATAAATATTTTTAAAAATTTTTGAAAATGTTTTTATATAATAAAAAATAAACTTGAGATAAACTGTATTTTATAATAACAAATAAATAATTTTTAATATAATTAAAAGTGCATCTAGGCCCTTTGGTTTGGTTTTATGTAACCGTTACTTGCATTACAACATAATAAACTATATCTTTTAAACTTAATGAGTTTCTTAACAAAATACAGAAAATATTAAAAATAATATTTAAATTGAGTATTCTACAATATTTCAATATTTTTAAAATTTAATAAAATACTAATAATATTTGAATAATTATTGATTCAATTATTCTATATTTTGTTTTAAATTTGAAATAAAATATTTGAAATACAATAAAAATGTTGCAATAAATTATTCTGTAGCCTTTATAATTTTTCAATTTTATAATAAAATACTGAAAAATTCATAAAAATTTGAATGGATTTTTCTATAGCTTCTAAAAGTTATAAAACTTTTCAAACAAGAAATGAAAATATCCATCAAAATATTGAATGAATTATTCTATGGCTTTTCAAATGAATTTTTTTCACAAAATAAGGAAAATATTCTTTGAATTACAGATTACATTATTTTCTATAGCTTTTAAAATTTTATAAATTTTAAAGAAAAAAATAAAAATATTTGTAAAAATATTTCAATGAATTTTTATTCAAATTTTCAAATTTTAAAACTTTTCACTAAAATATTAAAAACATTCATAAGATATTAGACTGAAATATTTTTAGTTTCAAAATAAAAAAAACTAAAATATTTATATTGTGTTGGAATGGATGATTTTATAATTTTTAAAATTTTTTACAATTTTCCAATGTAATAGTGTAAACATTAATAGAATTATGAAATCACCTAAAATTATTCATTCAATTTTTAAATGAATATATCTATAGCTTTTCAAAATTTTAAAACATTTAAAAAATAATTAAAATATTCATAAAAATATTTAAATAAATTTCTCTTCATCGTTTCAAATTTTTCAAATTTTCATTAAAATATTAAACAATTCACACAAATATCAGAATGGTATATTTTCTAGCTTTAAAAACCTTTAGTTGTAAAATAAAATACTAAAAAATATTTATAAATTATTTCAATGAGTTATTCTGTAATTTTTAGAAATTTTCAATGAAATAATGAAAACAATTACATAATTATAGAATGATTTATTTTACGACTTTTAATTTTAAAATATTTTAGAAACTTAAAATATTTTATAAATTATTTAACTGATGTATTCAACAAATTGAAATTGTTTAAAATGTTTTGCTAACGTATTAAAATTTTTTAAAAATATTGAAATTAATTATTTTGTAGCTTTTTAAATTTTTCTAATAAACTACTAAAAATATTCATAAAAGGGTTTGGCGTTGGCTTCCACCTCGCTCCGCCACCACCTTCACCAACCACCACCAAAGTGCTCGCTGTTCAACCGCCACCGCCTGCCCCACCCCTACCAGCGAGCAGAGCACCCACACCGTCCATTTATTTTCCGCTCCCCCAATTATTGTAAGACTTTGCAGAATCCCGTGATTGATTGATTGATTGATTTATACTGTTGTTCTGTGGTTTTCATGTGAAAAATTGCCCTTTGGGCGGGTTAATTTATAAAACTATTAGGTGGTTCTTCTGAGTGATTCTTACTTTGCTTGCTATTTTAGGGTTTTTCTATGAATATGTTTAATATTTTCATTTAAATATTTCTATGAATTTGTTTAATATTTTATTAAAATTTAAAATTATATAAAATAATTAAATTTATAATTTAATAAATATTTTCCATATTTTATGTTAAAATTTTGTAAATTTGAAATTATGATGAATAATTTACTCCATAAGTGGATAATTATTATCAGTATTTTGTTTGGAAAGTTTAAAAAATCTAAAACCTATAGAACAGTCCATTGTGATATTTTATGAATATTTTCACTATTTCTTTGAATTTTTTTTTCAAACTTCGAGACCAACGGAATAATTTTATTCATCCTTCTATTGGTTTATATGAAATTTAAAAAATACTAAAAGCTGTAGAACAATTTATTTTAATGTGCTATGAATATTTTCAATTTTTCATTAAAATTTATGAAAAAATTTTAAAACTATAGAGTAATCCCTTTCAATATTTTATGAAGATTTTAGTATTTCATTGAAAATTTTATTAATTTTATGGGCTATATAATAATTGACTCAATAATTAAAAAATATTTTAAGTGTGTCATTGAAAAAAAATTAAAATTTTAAAAGTGATAAAATAATTCATTTCATAACTTTATAAATATTCTAGTTTTTCTCTGAATGCTTTTTAAAAGTTCTTATATATAATAATAATAAAACGTGATAAACTCTTTTTTATAATAATTAATAAATAATTTTTTATATAGTTGAAATTACTTCGAGGCGCTTTGGTATTGTGTAAACCATTACTTGTTTTATGTAAAACGGTGCGAATGAATTATTCTATAATTATTTAAAATTTTCTAATGAAATACTAACAATATTTATAAGACTGTGGAATGAATTTTTTCTATAATTATTTATATTTTTATATGACATATTTAAACTACTTATAGAATAATTTGAATAAATTATTCCGTTGCTTATAGAATTTTTAAAAATTTTAAATGAAATAGTGAAAATTTTGGAACGAAATATTCTATATCCTTTAAAATTTTTCAAAATTTTCAACTAAATACTGAGAATAATCATCCAAATATGGAATGAATTATTTATGACTACTTTTTTAAAAAACAATTAATGAAATATAGAAGATATTTATTAAATTATGAATTGTTTCCTTTTAAAAATGACGTTAAAAAGTTTGAACATAATCCACACTCCAAAATTAAAGGATTCTTCTATACAATTATGAAAACATTAAGATAATAATTTCTGTTAGAATTTTTTTATTAGTCCATATCAGCCTGGGTTTTGGTACCCATACTTGGCCAAGGTACCGTAGAATTTCCCAAAGAGTTTATATATGGAGAGGTAAAGATTATGAATTAAAATTCCAACCCACTCTCTCTCTCGCTCTCTCTCTCTCTCTCTCTCTCCCCCCATCGAAACCCTAATTGACCGACCTCTAATCACTCAAAATTCCCGTCTATATATATCAGCCTCAGTTCCTCTCTCATAATTCACCAACCCCACCAAGACGCCGGCTTCCACCTTCGACAGTACCACCTTCACCGACCACCACCAAAAGTGCTGGTCAACTGCGCGCAGCCACCGCCGCCCCTACCCCCACCAGCGAGCAGAGCCGCCCCCACACCGTCCATTGTCCGCCCGTAAGACTTTGCACAATCGCTGATTGATTTATTTATACTGTTGTTTTGTGGTTGTGGTTGGAAGAAATAGTTATTGTTTGTAATATCACCAACTTATTCATAGACAGATTAACATTGTAATCTATAATCTCATCCTTAATTGTAACAATTAAAATATGAGAAATTTTATGTAGGATTATGATGAATGAATAATTTTAAAGTTAGAGAAGAAATATTACCACTCTTAATCGATTTTATTCATAACATAAAATTCCCCTCTATCAGCCTCACTTCCCTTCTCATAATTCGCCAACACCACCAAGACGCTGGCTTCCACCTCCGCCACCACCTTCACCGACCCCCACCAAAGTGCTGCTCAACCGCCACCGCCACCGCCGGCCCCACCCCCACCAGCGAGCAGAGCCCCCACACCGTCCATTTTCCGCTCCCCCAATTACTGTAAGACTTTGCACAATCCCATGATTGATTGATTGATATTGTTGTGGTTGTGGTTGTGGTTGGAAGATACTGTTGTTTTTGTGGTTATCATGTGAGAAAATCCCTTCTTGGGCGGGTTAATTTATAAAACTATTAGGTGGTTCTTCTGTTTAGTGATCAGTGATGTCTCTTCTCCTTCTTCTTATTGCTCCGGCATGAGCATCTACTGGATTGTTTTTGATTCCTGCATTTTGCATATCAGCGGCAGGATTACCAACAAATTCTTTATTTCTTTGTTATATTGCGCTCTTACCTTGATAAAGTAGTATTGTTATTGTATATTCTTCTACCATTTCAATTAGAAAGGGTATTATAATGTATATATGTATATATGTCCCAGATTTTGGTAAAAGTAATCGGTGATGGGGTTGTTGCTGCATTTCTTCTGTCTGTAATTACTTACTGGCTTTCTTTGTTGTATTCCTGTAAAAGAGTATTCATATATATATATATACCATATGTACCAAATCTTGTGTGTTTCTCTCCTAGCTAGCTATATTATTCTTGCTTTGCTTTCCGTTTTAGGGTTTTGATGGAGAAGAAGAAATACAGAAGAACTGGAATTAGAGGAGTGCGACGTCGGCGGTGCGGTACCCCCCAGCAAGACGTCTCGGACTCAAGCTATCTGCCAATTGAGATCATCGCCAACATACTTATCAGACTTCCGTCGACCAAGGACATCGTTCGGTGCATGCGTGTCTGCAAATCGTGGCGCCAGTTGCTGACCAGCCCTTATTTCGCTAAGCTGCACTCCCCTATGGCGCAACAATGTCTCCTTTTCCGCCGCCCTCGATTGCGGCGCACTTCTCAACGGTCAAAACGCAACATGCTACCTCTCACTATCACTACTACTACCACTACTACTTGTGCTGATCATGATGCCCCCACTTCTCCTCCTGTCTCCTTGGACGTGGGGCCCAAGTTCTTCCACTTCCACATCCCGAAATCCATTGGGGTGACTCTTGGTTCTTGTAATGGCTTGCTTTGTTGTGCGCATGAACCTGATGCATCTGGAGAGTCACCGGGACTCAGATTTGTTGTGTGCAATCCCATTACAGGAGAATACGTCTTGATTGAGAGCTTAGCAAAACGAAGACTAGGATATCCCGGCTATCCCCGTGGTATGGAGTTCTTCTATTGCCCGTCCAGTGATCAGTATAAGATTATGGTTTTCTTCCGTGATCCCCAGCAGGTGTCACTGCCAATGATTTACACTCTAGGAAGCAATTTGTGGAGAACCATTGAACATATCCAGTTCCCAATGTCACCTTCCACATCCTTCAATGGTGCTCTTCACTGGGTTTGTGCTGATTATAGTTTAAGGTGGTGCGACAGTATATGTGCATTCGATATAGAGAATGAATCAGTCCGCCTTGTTATCCCGGTACCTCCTCAAATAAAGGGTAATGTGTATGCACGTCACCTCAATGTATCACTGTGCCGCGGTTGGCTTAGCTTATCTATGGCATGCCGTGACAACACTGGTCTTGACATATGGATTATGAAGGAGTATGGAGAGGTAAGCTCTTGGACAAAACAACATGTTGTTTTATCACCAACAGTGCTGAGAAGATCACTAAAAGTTATACCCATTATTGGATCCACCAGTAAAAGAGCAGAAGAAGATGATAAGTTTTTCCTGTTTAGTGAAGGAAAAGATCCAAGCATTATGCTATCCTACAATCTCTGGACAAACAAGGCCCAAGAGGTAGAGGTAGATGTTAACTTGGGAAAGCATTGTTTGGCTGCAGTGCCCTATACTCCTAGTCTTCTCTCACTTGGCCATATCTTTGGTGGAAAAAGCTTCACCATTCTGAAATAAAAATTAATATTGTTCCGGTTTTCATCGTTTCCTCCCCTCTGTGTTTCGAGCACGAAGAATTCTAATTGTATCATTTTTATTCATTTATTTTGAACATGCAAATGCATTACTAGCTAGACATGAAGTGGGACTTTTTCCTTCAGTTCAAGTTTGATGGATGTGCGTTTTTATTGCTACTGCAATGTTGGTTCATTATTCTAGTTCCTAGCTTTTTGATGCTAAACGAAGATTTATTAAAATGTATAAAATACATGTCAGGCAAAAGCATGTGTATCTTAACCCCTGTAACTATAGCAATTCTGAATAAAACACGCATGGAGAGAAACTACAGACAGAATATTAATTGTTGGTTAATAACTTAAAATTCCTCCATGGGCTGATCCAGTGTTTGAGACACTCAGCGGAAGCCAAAATGTTTGAGATGCTGAAAGGTAAGCCAGGTTGAGATGCTCTGATCCACAAGGCGGCATCGGCAAATGCCAGATCAGTGATCCTATCAACCTCTGCAGCAGTGTTGTTTTGGAAAATCCGTCTATTCCTTTCAATCCAGATTGAAACGGATAGCAGCAACACAAATTAATTAAGCTTGTATATTAATTAATTTTTAAAAAATAATTAAACATTTTAATAATTATTTTAGGCATTTCTTATGTAATATATTTAAATACATATTTTTAAAAAAATGCACAATTTTTTTTGCCAAAATATGTAATTATTTCATTTTTCAACCTATTTATGAATTCTTGCTAGATAAAAATTATTTAACTAAAATATGAAACTGATAAGGATTAAACTCTCATCTCCAAAGCTAATAACTAATATAAATACGGTCTAGATTTGTGTGTGATATAGTTTCTTCACCAATTCATAAATAGGTTAAAAAATAGGAATACGAATTTTTTCTGTTGTATGCACCCATTTAGGTTTTCTGTATTAGAAACAAAGTAGAAAAGAAAAAAAAAGAAGGAATAAGAGATAATTAAAAAAAATAAAAAAATAATGTATATAACTGGAAAATGAAAAAAACAAATATAATACAAAGGAAAAAATAATACAATGCGAAAAAGAATTAAACTAGAAAAATAATATATAATTCTAGGGAATTAAAAAAACAAATACAATGAAAAAAATAATATATATAATTGGAAAATTTAAAAAAAACAAATACAATACAAAGGAAAAAAAAAACACAATGCAAAAAAGATTAAAAAAATAATATATAATTCTGTAAAATTAAAAGAAAAAATACAATGAAAAAAAAGGAAAAAATAATATATATAAATGGAAAATTAAAAAAGAAATACAATATAAAGTAAAAAAATAATAAAAGGCGAAAAAAGATTAAACAGAATAATAATATATAATTCTAGGGATCTAAAGAAACTAATACAATGAAAAGAAAAATAAATAATATATATAACTGGAAAATAAAAAACAACAAATACAATAAAAATGAGAAAAAAAATAAAAGGCAAAAAAGATTAAACAAAATAATAATATATAATTCTGGGAAATTAAAAGAACAAATATAATGAAAATGAACAATGCACAAATACTTAAAATACAATATAGAATAGCATTAAAAGAAAAAAAATAGAGAAACAGAAAAGAGAATGTTAAGGAAACTGAAAGAGATAATGAATGGGAAAAAAACTGTATAGACACATATATTTAAACTACAGTACTATTAATAACATTCATACTGCAAGCTAAAATGAAGAAAGATCGAGAGACAATGAATGGTAAACAAACAGTATAACACACAGATACCTAAAATACATAATTGTATTGCATTAGAAGAAAAAAAAAATAGAGAAAAAAAATATTAATACTAACACTGACATTAATATTGGAAGGAAAAAGAGAGAAAAGATAGTAAAGAAACTGTAATGCACACA
The DNA here is from genome assembly GCA_028386065.3 of Turnera subulata. Lineage (NCBI taxonomy): Eukaryota > Viridiplantae > Streptophyta > Magnoliopsida > Malpighiales > Passifloraceae > Turnera > Turnera subulata. The sequence continues at coordinate 65,569 of JAKUCV010000013.1, read as the reverse complement.
CACATCTAGACCTGTATTTATATTATTTAGCAGCTTTAGAGATGATAGATTAATCCTTATCATTTTCATATTTTATTTAAAATATTTTTATCTGATAAGAATTAATATCGTTGAAAAACGGTTTTAAAATTTTTTTTGGCCGGTTGAATAATATCAACTCTTCAAAATATACTAAAAGCGAAATTCTAGTTCCAGTGAAATTCTAGTTACTATTTTATTGTTTATCTTGATAATTTTTACTTAGAACCGATTTTCATGCTTCATGAAATTCTAGATCCTTAATTATCATTCAAAAATAACCAGATTAATCTATTATATATAAAGCCCTTTAGCTTTGTAAAAGGGTGGTTGAATTCATTAATTTTATAAGAGATAAATTCTATTACAATAGTTACAACGAAAATTATAGTTCAATCTACAATCCAGAAAAACAAAAAATGACAAAAGCGAAATTCTAGTTACAACGAAATTCTAGTAGCGAAATTGTGGTTACCATTTTATTGTTTATCTTGATAATTTTTACTTAGAATCGATTATCATGCTTCATGAAATTCAAGATCCTTAATTATCATTCGAAAAATAATCAGATTAATCTATTATATATAAAGCCTTTAGCTTCGTAAAAGGGTTGTTGAATTCATTATTTTTAAAAGAGATAAATTCTATTCAGGATAATTTAAAAAGAGCATAAGCCTAATTAGTATCATGATAGTTTAATAAGAGTAGAATCCTAATTAGGTTTGTTTATTAAATTTTCAGATAATAATATTTGTCATTATAGCCAGATGTCAAAAGTTAATTGATTAAAACTACACCTAAAACCCTCCACATAGCAATGAATGAAGGCCTAAAGAATCCTATATGTCAATACCTGGTGAGGGTATCAGCTTTTTATATATATATAATAGATTGTGGTTACCATTTTATTGTTTATCTTGATAATTTTTACTTAGAATCGATTATCATACCTCATGAAATTCAAGATCCTTTTTTTTTTTTATGCTAATCGACGATCTTCATTAATATAAAATAATTTGTACAAAAGACTGTGAAAATTACAGTAAGCAACCTGTCAACAAGACAGTCACAACACCAAAGCTGGGCTTAGATGCCCGTTACATCGAAAAGCCTATTGTGACTGATTTCCCCGAACGCCAACCTCTGAAGGTCTCCGATGATACAAGAACAGCTCCTGCACTATATGGGAATTGCGGATGAAGTGACTTAAACCACCATAGGCCCCGAGAGAGGACCAAGTCAAAAAGTAAATCCACCTGCAAATCCTTTTGCGAAAAAATAAAGAGCATTACGTGCAAGCCAAATGGACCACATCATTGCAAGTCCCAACAGCATCCAAGCTTGTTCGACATGGCGGACTCCTGCCAAGCCCAGCCACTGCACTAACCAATCAATCACACTTCTCGGTGCAATCCAACAAACTCCCCACCATCGACAAAGACGTTGCCAAAGAGGGGCAACAACGGGACAGAGAAGTAGCAAATGAGTAATATCCTCCAACGCTTCCGAGCAAAAAGAACAAGCCAAATCCCCTGCTTGAAGCATACCCCGCCAACCAAGGAACTCCTTAGTAATAACTCCCTCAATTAACACCAACCACAGAAAAAACTCAATTTTTGGTGGGGCCAAACCCAACCAAGCCAGTGGTCGTGGGGTTGTTGTACTAGAAGTGAGAAAAGAATAGGCTGACCGAACTGTGTACAAACCCGTCCCCTCATGCATCCATATCCAAGAATCACGGCAGTCCGGACGGAACTGCACTCCCTCAATAGGCCCCAACATCTGGGCACAAATCTCCCTTTCCCATATAAAGGTCGTGACCAGCTCGTCAAATTACCATTCAATAATAGACCCTCCTGTACAACATCTCGAAGCGAAGCTTGCTTGAATTTAAACAAGAGATAAAGCCTCTTGAATCGAAGCTCCAAACAGCCCATGGGGGACCACTCATCACTCCAAAATCGAATACGATCCCCGCCACCAATGGTTAATGACATACCGGATTTTAGAGTTCAGGGGCCCACACATGGATAATCTTCACTTCGTAAAATGTTCTTCCAAATTGGGGATGCTTTGGAGATATCAAAATTTGGTGTCATGGATGTCTCTGCCACCCCACACTTGGCAGAGATTATTCTCTGCCAAAGGTGCCCCTCTTGAGTACTATACTGCCAAAGCCACTTATAGAGCAAACAAATGTTTTTTACCACCAAGTTTTCAACTCCAAGGCCACCCTTGTTCTTAGGCATCATGACCTTATCCCACTCAACATGGGGAATCTTTTTCTGCGTGGCACTACCTACCCACAAAAACTCACGCTGGATACGAACCAGTTTCTTAACTACCACGTCTGGTAGCTTAAACATAGAAAGATAGTATAGTGGCAGGGATGAAAGTACAGATTTGATAAGAACTAATCTTCCAGCAAATGATAAAAATCTCCCCTTCCACGAGTGGAGTCGGGACCTAAACTTCTGCACCACAGGGTCCCAACACTTGGTTTGGCGAATATTCGCACCCAACGACAAGCCCAGGTACATGAAAGGTAATTTTTCAGGTTTGTACAATAAGATATCGGCAAAAGAGCGAACTTCTGCTTCACCCATGGAAATCCCAGCTAGACCACTTTTGTGGAAATTGATACTCAGCCCTGAAAGCATCTCAAAGCATCGCAAAAGCTTTTTTAAAGTTAGCAAAGCAGTAGTATCAGCTTGTGAGAACAACAGTGTATCATTCGCAAACTGTAGAAGGGAAATAAGAATATTATTCACAATCACCGGAGCAAGCATTCCACATTCAGAAGCCATGTGCATTAGAGAAGATAAACCCTCTGCAGCCAATAAGAACAAAAATGGTGATAGGGGGTCCCCTTGCCTTAGTCCTTTCTGCATGGTAAATTCAGAAGAGGGTGAGCCATTAATGAGGATTGACAACTTGGCTGATTGAAGGCAAGCCTTGATCCAGGAAATCCATTTTGCACCAAACCCCATCCTTTCCCTCACTTGCAGAAGATATGACCATGAGATGGAATCATATGCTTTTCTAAAGTCAATTTTCCAAACCACAGCCCGTGATTTGGACAACTTTAAAGAGTGAATCACCTCTGACGCGACAAGATGACAATCCAGAATATATCTCCCTGCAATGAAAGCTGACTGTGTCTTACTCACCAAAATATCCATAACCGGTTTCATACGCTCTGCAAGTATTTTTGAGACAATTTTATATAAGCCGTGTATCAGTGTAATAGGCCTGTATTCGTCAAAACCTTCTGCCATGGTTTTTTTTGGGAGCAAGGTAATGTAAGAACAATTGGACCCCTTCGGCAACCTGCCTGTTTCAAAGAACTACTGAACCAAATCAAACAAGTCAGCTTTGAGAAAATCCCAACATCTTTTGTAAAAGGAGAAATTAAAACCATCAGGGCCTGGTGCCTTCATACTTTCACAGGCCCACACCGCATTCTTGAGCTCCTCTATAGTTATTGGACGCTCTATGTATGCCGCAGTAGCATGGTCAAGGGAATTAAATTCTAAAGTCCCAATCTTTGGCCGAGATGAAGCTGCGTCTCCATATAAGTTAGAAAAATAGGATACTGCCGCCGCTTTGATCCCTGCTGGACTAGTAACATCTTGACCCTCATATCGAACACCAGTAATACCTTTCTTTCTCCCCCGATTACATGCCACCGTGTGGAAAAAGTTGATGTCACCCAAGATTTTTGCCTCCATAAACTCTCCCGTCGTTTACCCAATTATAAAGATTAAGACGAGTATCAGCTAAGTGCTGCCATTCAGCATTTGACAGCTGTATTTGTTCACTCCTGAGCTCCAAATCATCAACTTCAGCTTGTAATGCCGACACTTTCTGATCCACCTGACCAAATGAATGTCGGTTCCAAAGAGCAAGGCTACCCCGTAATTTGCTTAGTTTTTTCAATAAGCAGAATCTCCTTGGAACCTCCTGTTCAATCGTTGCCCACATACCAGAAATCACGGTATCAAAATTCGGGTATGTCCACCAACAAGACAAAAACCGAAAAGGCTTGAAACCCCAATCCTTCTTTTCTTGTGCTAAGATTAGAGGCCAATGATCTGAAGTACCCCTGCTTGCTGTTTGTAGAGTTAGAGAAGGGAAAGAGATGCTCCACTCCGGTTCCGCCATGGCTCTATCTATTCTACTAGCAGTTATTGAATTTGCCCATGTATACTGACGCCCTTGAAGAGGGAATTCCAAAAGATTTATGGAGTCCATGAAGCTTCTAAGCGCACCCGATCCCCGTGCATACACTCTTCCACTCTTCCTCTCCTCTGCATGCAACGTCTCATTAAAATCACCCACCACTAGCCATGGAGACGGATGAGCAAGTTTTTGGGTAACAAGAGATGACCACATGTTGATATGTTCGTCAATATCAATAGAAGCATACACACAACATATAGCTATGTTTATATTAGACTGCACCAACGTTCCTTCAATCAAGATCCAACGCTCCCCTACAACATGGCTGTTACAATGGAAGTCATCATCATCCCACATTAACAATAAACCACCCGATAACCCAATAGCATCCACTGTCAAGAACTGTAGATTAGGTGGTGACCATATTTTTCGACACCAGTATTCAGAGATCAACTGTAACCTCGTCTCACATAGAAAAACAAAGGAAGCTCTATTCTGATAAATTAAAGAGCGCAGATGTCTATGCTTTGACGACGCCAATGCCCCTCTTAAATTCCAGGATATAAGACTAAACATTCGGTTTCGACTTACTCCATTCAGCCTGTTCCTTCACTATTAATTCCTGTGCCATCATAAGCATCTGTTGACGACCCTCCACTCTGTTCCAACCTAGTTCATCCCCCACTGCCACGGTTTTTACAACTTCTTGCATTGAAGGGATGTCCGAAGATTCAATGTTGGCAGTTGGCTGTGGTGAAGACTGATGCAACATTACATTCTCTCGTCGCGTGGCACTATGAGTAGTATAGTCTGCAGAGGTAACATGTCCCTGAGGGTTCACCTTCTTGAACTTCTTACGAGTACTGACTCTTGCCAAACTTATCGCCTTGGCCAACCTGTTCTCAAGAAAAAGTATGTAATCCGGGTCTGTAGGATTATAAGAAGCCGAATGAGTTTGAGCCGGTGATGCACTGGAAATTGTCTTCAATGAGGCACATGAAGCATGTTTGTTACGTGGTGTACTGATCACCTTTGTAAACCCAGGTGGGCCTTGTGTGTCATCATCATCATCATTCCCCTCCAAAGGCCTATATGGATTATAAGTTGGGGTTGGGCTTGCTTGAAAACTTGAGCCCACGTTACTCCTGGGATAAACTGGACCAGTCCCTTGTTGTTTCAAAACTCGATGGTTGACTTGTGATTCCGTGACAGGAGAAGATGGAGAAATTATAGGTTCATTAATCCTATCTTCCTTTTCTGCCGCTACATTCTTGACTTCTTACTCCGTAAATTACGTTCTGAGATTAATGGCATTAGATTGAAGGGATCCCCCTCAATCTCTGGAATTACTCCGTCAATTTCTCCACCGCCCGGTCGCTGCTCTCTACTGCCCGGATATTGCTCCTCTCCCTCCCCGGCCGCCGACGCCTCATCGGTTTCCTGCAGTTCAAACTGCTGCGATCTCGTCGCCATTGAAGACATGCTAGACTCATCAACCTCTTCGCACCCACCACCTTCAACGACTTCGATTTTGTAAGAGCGATTCAGCACCTTCACCATTAGAGATTTAGCAATGGTTTCCCCTTGGGTTGTTAATATTTCCATCCAAGCTGCTCCCAAGTTTTTTCGTTGCTCCGTCGATGGATGTACCCGCACCAACCTCCCTAAAAGAGACCCAATGAACTCAAAAAACTCCTCACTCCATATGTTCAAGGGGATCCCCCGTACCTGTATCCAGCAGCGGCGGTTCACCGCCCTGTCTCCGTCCTGCCATGGTTTAAAAGATGAAAACCACAACGAAATCCAGTCATGTTGCTGCTGAAGGAAAATCTGCATGGACTCCTCATTAGGAAAACTGACCAGATCATTCAAAAAATAATCAGATTAATCTATTATATATAAACCCTTTAGCTTCGTAAAAGGGTTGTTGAATTCATTATTTTTAAAAGAGATAAATTCTATTCAGGATAATTTAAAAAGAGCATAATCCTTATTAGTATCATGATAGTTTAATAAGAGTAGAATCCTAATTAGGTTTGTTTATTAAATTTTTGGGTAATAATATTTGTCATTATAGCCAGATGTCAAAAGCTAATTGATTAAAACTACACCTAAAACCCTCCACATGGCAATGAATGAAGGCTTAAAGAATCCTATATGTCAATACCTAGTGAGGGTATCAGCTTTATATATATATAATAGATATGGAGAGATGGGATATGCATTATTTAGAATTAGTTTATTTAGTGGAGTATGAACTTGTAATATCCATTATTGTTAATAATATTTTTAAATTATTTGATATTGTAAATTATATAATTTTAATTATTAAATTATATTATTCTTTGATACTGTGCACACAATTTTTTTCATAATCTAGACAAACAAATTATTTAAAAAGTAGTTTTTTGTATTAGAATAGAAATTTATAAATCAATTACTGTTCACAATATTTGGTAATTCTTTGATATTTTAAATTGTATAATTTTCATTATTAAATTATATTATTAATAAATGGGATTATTAAGTTATAATATTATTTTTTGTTATTATTCTTTTTTGTAATCATTATTCTTATTCTTAGTTTTCCTTGTCAATTCAACTTTTTTTCGATTTTTGTTCACCATAGTTATTATTGATAATAAATTACAAACACATCTGCCATGAGATTTTGTGGCTATTCTTCTCCACAATTTTTTTTTTTTTAGGAATGGAGATTTCTAAGCTTTCATTAAGCGATCAAACACAGATCATCACTAGCCAACTGAATCAACTCAGGTGGCCAGTTTTGAAGCCATAAAAGTCAAGGCAATGTAAACTAGCCCGCCTACTAGTAGCTTCTACTACTTTATTACAAGTTCGAGGAATATGATGAAAAGAACTGAAGCGACCCGACTTCCATTTACCCGACATACAATAATTACTGAACAACAGTGCCGACACGTGGCACAAACATCATAAACAATAGAGATCTGGCCCATCAGCCCAATAATAAAGACACGCCACCCGAACTCGGGGACCCAATTATTAGCACAGTGGAAGCAATATATTTTTTATAAAGACACCGTATGCAACACTGGATGCAACTAATGGTGAGGAGTGACGTCTTTATATATTTTTTATAAAGACACGCCACCCGAGGTAACGTCTCAGCCGCCGGAATGCACTTCTGATATATCCTGCAAGAACTATGTGAGGGGTGAGACCAACCACTGTCTCAGCGATAAACCGATAAACCAAAGTATACAAGCAACCGTAATAACACCAAGTATCAAATCAGGAAAACACCGGGGTAACAGATGATTAGCAAAAGTATAATGCAACGAATCAACCATATTCATTCCGAGAGCAAGAAGGAAAGGCATCGAACAAATCATATCAAACTCTAGGTAGTACTCCGTTATATCCTAGACACATGGCAAGTAAAATATATCACAAGCCAGCAGTATCATACATCATTAGCTCTTGTCACCATTACGCAAGACATTATTACTTCACACCAAAAGAGACAGAATGGCAAATACACACAGCGGAAGGCTTTAACACACATAATAGCAAATATCATGATGCATCGCAGGATGGATCCGGGCCTGGCAGAGGGTGCGCCGCAGCTACCTCAAACGTACCTGAACTAAGCACAAATCATTCTACGTGACCGAGTCAAGTAGGCGAGGTGTGAGTCCGAAGTACTCACCGGGTTAAATCCACAAGTAAATATAAATATACAACCAACCAATAATAACCAAGCCACAAGTAAATACTCAACAAAAACAACGAACAGAAGGATCTCACCAGTCTCCAGACCGTACTCTGTGTTAACCTAGACATACTAAACCAAATTTTATTTGCAGGGCCCCTATCACTAGTTAAATGTTGTCCTTCGCCAGGTAGCCGATCTAGCTAGACTCGGGGTACTCCCCATAAATCAAAATCATCAATAAAACTGGCACAAACAGGGAGCAGACCCCAAGCACACTCTCCCCCAGCACCATAAATCAAAACAGGACTACCATCAGGCTATTCCAACATTTAACAGTGATTACTAACGTCTAAGTGATTCCGTTTTATTATTAATCTTTCTATCACATAACCTATTATCAATTCATCATAAGACATCCGAGCAGGCTCTCGGCCTCTCCGCTCGTCCGGGAAACAATTATCACAATTTCAAACCAACTGTCGGTACCCCCAGTACCCAAACCTTACTTGTCTCACAGACAACAACAACAACAACAATAAACTCAATAGTAGCAATAGTTCTAACAACATTATTGACAGCATTAATCAATTAACTCATTACACAACAACCATTCACAGCCACAACAGTAGTATCATACCAGTAAATTCAACACATAGTCACAAACGGCAACTTGGTATTACGGGCAGCATATTGATATTTACTTATCCTCACAACCAAATCACATAAAGAATTCACAGAGTTCAGCCACATGATTCAAGCCATCGATAATATTCACAGAAGTTATAACAACTCAACAGTTCAATCAAACAATTCAAGTATCTAGAATCACAACAGAATCCCTTTTATCATAATCAATACAAGTATCGACTATACGAACACAATATTAAACAATTTCATCAGCAGCTTGAGTATCACAGGCAGCATACCGAAGTTTATAAGTGTATATCCTCACCTGATGTGTCTCTGAAACAAGCACATAATCCATATGACTTTATCTGACCCTATATCATATCAACACATATAATCACAAATTATGCATATTGAAGAATGCAATGCACGTGGTCGATTATTAATTTATCATACGGTTTTCCACATCGATGTTCCGAGTCCGTTTCCGTTAAACGTTGATGTTTCGGTTGTAAAATAATTATAACTCATAAAATAGTCATAGCCAAAATATAATATAACGTAAATGGTATTTCATAAAATAATTATTCTCAATAAAAGTAATAATAAATATATGTACATTTAGTAATCGAGGCTTGTAAAATAGTGAATATAATTAAATACATAAATAGTGTATTAAATAATAAATTCATATATTCTTGTATACCCGATAATCATAGATAGATTAAAGATAATAATAACTATATGTCGGATATTTAGTAATTAATAGATTAAACTTGTACATAATATAAGGTAAGATTAGCATAGCTTATAGTAAAAATAAAATCGATGGATGAAATAACATACTATTAGTAAAATAATGTTACTAATACGGTATGATACCTCAATTAGGTTCGGACTATATCTTCGGTAGACTAAAAGACATATTACAGCCATAAAGTAATTTGTGCTGAATATATATAATAGTCTTTATAAATACATAGTTATTCATAGGAAATTATATTCGTAATCAAATTATGACCCATATCTATATATATATGTATATATAGTAAATCCTCTATGAACACCCAAATTTCACCCATGGAAATTTTATTAAATTAGATTTCGTATATGTGTAGACTTAGGATCAATGAGATGATTTGGTCCAAGGTTCAAGCATAATATGAATTTAATTTAGTAGAATTAATGTATTTTGATGACCTAAACCTTTATTCACTTAAATCCTAGGATTAATGAGATGATTTAGAATTAGTTTTTGAATTGGAATTATAATTTATGAATCAATTATTGTTAATAATATCTATTAATATGTACCCAAAATAATAATATTTGTTAATCTTTTGATATTTTAAATTTTATAATTATTTTTCATTATTCTTTTTATAGTATTTTTTATTATTTTTATTTTTTTGTTTTCATATAGTTTCTTATTTCTTGTTGTATGATAGATTGTATCAATTAAATAAGAGTAATTTTTTATTCATATCATTATTATTAATACTTAGTAGGAATATTTTTGTATATACGCTTAGTTATAATATAAAAGCCAACATGTCATTCATTGTTGTGCGACATGTTGTTTTAGCAAAGTAAAAATAAAATATTAATTAGTTAAGTGCATTTTTTTATTATTATTAATATTTAGTATGAATATTCTTCTATACATGCTTAATTATAATAAAATTATATATCATTCATTATTGTGTGACATGTCGTCGTACTGGGATGAGTGAAAAAAAATTAATTAATGAAAAATAATTGGGTCAATATTAATTAATGAGGGATAATTAAGTCAATTTGCTAGCTCTCTCAATCAAGTCTAATATTAATATGGACGCAAGTCTCAAGCCATCTGCCAATTGAGATCATCGCCAACATACTTATCAGACTTCCCTCGACCAAGGACATCGTTCGGTGCATGCGTGTATGCAAATCGTGGCGCCAGTCGCTGACCAGCCCTTATTTCGCTAAGCTGCACTCCCCTATGGCGCAACAATGTCTCCTTTTCTGCCGTGCTTTCTCTTGGGACACATGACCTCGACCGTTAAAACGAAACATTCTACCTCTCACTACTACTAGTAGTGCTGATCATGCCCAGACTTCTCCTGTCACCTTGGATGTGGGGCCGAGGTTCTTCCACACCCAGGAAACCGTTGGGGTAGTTGTTGGTTCTTGTAATGGCTTGCTCTTTTCAGTAATATCACATGAAACTGATGCATCTGGAAGAAGGAGAGAGTTACCGGGACTCAGATTTTGTGTGTGCAATCCCGTTACAGGAGAATACATCTTGATTGGGAGCTTAGCAAAACGACCACTATCATACCCCTGTTATCCCCACGGTATGGAGTTCTTCCATTGCCCGTTAAGTGATCAGTATAAGATTATGGTTTTCTTCCGTGACCCCGCTTCACCGCCAATGATTTACACTCTTGGAAGTAATTTGTGGAGAAGCATTGAACATATCGAGTTCCCAATGTCACGGTCGGCATCCTTAAATGGTGCTTTTCACTGGGTTTCTTGTGATTATCGTTTAAGGTGTGGCGGTATATGTGCATTCGATATAGAGAATGAAGCAGTCCGGTTTGTTATCCCAGCACCTCCTCAAATAAATGGTAATGAGTATGCATGTCGCCTCGAAGTATCAGTGTGCCGTGGTTGGCTTAGTTTATCTACGGCAAGTACAATCACATGGCATGACAGTGGTCTTGACTTATGGATTATGAAGGAGTATGGGGAGGTAAGCTCTTGGACAAAACAGCATGTTGTTTTATCATCATCACTGGCAAGAAGATCACCAAAAGTTAAAGAGCACCGGGTTATATGGATTGGATCTACCAGTAAAAGGGCAGAAGAAGATGACAAGGTTTTTCTGTTGAGTAGAGGAGGAGGAAGAAGTGCAAGCATTCTGTTATCCTACAATGTGAGGACAAACAAGACCAAAGAGGTAGAGGTAAAGGTTAACAGGGGAAAGTATTGGTTATTTGTAGTTCCCTATACTCCTAGTCTTCTCTCACTCGGGGATATCTTTGGTGGAAAAGGCTTCACGATTCTGAAAATAAATTAATAATATATTATTGTTCCCGTTTTCATGCGTTTCCTCCTGCAGTCTGTGTTTGGAGCAGGAAATGTATGATTTTTATTTATTTATTTATTTTGAACATATGGAATTGGACTGAATCTGAGATGATGATTTAATTGTCACGTGGAAAGTAGTGGTACGACTAGATGGTTAGAGACTAGTTCTGTGGTGTCATGGCCGGTTTGGTATGGATATTGGGGATGTTGATCCTGGGTGATTTGGTTATTGGGATGTTGATCCTGGATTGGTTGTTATTCGGATGTTGATCCGGGATTGTGTTTTGGCCTGGCATCCGGAATTAGTTAATAACCAGGTACGACCCTAGCATGTCCAGTGACGGGGCCCGGAAGATAAAATTGGTAATAATAATAAACATTCTTTTGGTCTTGGCTCAGTAGTGTTTGGTAGAGTCTTTGTGTTGTATTTGTCTGTGTTTACTTCGAAAGTATTATGGTTGACTACAGATCTCTGTTTATCCTTCGTCGGTGAGCACTTCGGACTCACCCCTCGCCTGCGGGGTGTCGTCCCGTAGGATGAGTTGTTTGTGGTACAGGAACGTATGGGGCAGGCTGCTGTGTACCCTCGGGCAGGACTCGGATCCATTAATTTGCATTTGGAGTTTTGCATATGTTGTTTATAAGATTATAAATGCTTCCGCTGTGCTAATGTTGTTATTGGGATTTCCGAAGTCGGGTGTTATGATATTGACATTGGGCCGTTGGGCTGGATTTCTTGATGTATTTACTGTTTATGCCACGTGTCAGCACTGTTGTTTGGTAATTACTGTTTGTTGGGTAAATTTGGGTCGGGTTGTTTCAATGTTAATACATAGTAATTTTTTTTCTTGTTGGACATTTATTGGTCCAAAAAAATTTTTTGTAATATTTTTTTACATATAATAGAAATTAAATGTAAAACATTTATTTGTAATAAGAATGAAATACGGGAAAAATAATTTACAAAACTATGTAAAATTTTAAAAGGTAGAGAATAATTCATTCAAATGTTCTATAATATTTTTAGTATTCCAATAAAAATTTTTAAAATTTTAAAAAGCTATAGGATAGTTCATTCTAATATTCTATAAATATTCATAGTATTTCATAGAGATCAGGCTCACGTAGTTTTCTTCTAGCCCCCAAAAACCCCATTTTTTTCCTAGTCTATTGTCTGGTCTCTTCGGATAAGGTCTTCAGCTTCTGAGATGGTCTGATAAAAATGCCAGAGACCTCTATTTGATTGGGGCTTTTGATTACTTGGAAGCTTTATCCAGATTATTGTTGTTCCCACCAATGTTCTATTTTTAGATTAGCTTTCAGAGATTACGGGGAGTCTGCTCAACACACCATATTTACATGAACCATGTAAGCAAAAAAACACCATTGAAATAAAGGAAAGAGTGCCCCTTTTATTGAAGTGGAAAATAACATAACATAAACTTGCCCATTGGCTTATTATAATCTCTTAACTAAGCACTTTGCATGGGTCCACACACAAGTCCTCTTGTAGCCCTCCTCTAGCTCCCGTGCGCTTACCGTTTCGCAATAGAATTTTGGCAAGGATTCTACTGAGATTTTGGGGTTGAAGGAGGCCGAACTGCTGTCTGGCCTGAATAGAAAAGTTGTAGAGCTACTTCTTAGCTTTCCAGGGACACTGAGATCGCAATAATCCGATGTCTACAGCTCCAGATATCGGTGAAATACCGCAGCTGCCTCCACTGGATCCACCTCCTCGGGTTCAGCACCTCTTTTCCGCCGTTTTGCTTGAATGCGCCTCCTTCTTCTTCTCCTCGGGGTCTGCTACTGCTACTGGCTCCTTGGTACTCCTCTCCACGAAATTTTTCCAGAATTTCGACCCTTGAAAGGGTTCCTAAGCTTGGGAATCAAGAGTTTTCCCAAGCACCTAGCTTATGTGTGTATAGAGGGGGAAGAGAGAAAATTGGTGCCTCTTGAGGGTGAATGGGGGTCCTATTTATAGAGCTCTGGGGGTCTGGACTTGGTGTTGATCTAAGGGTCGAGATTGAAACCCTAGATCCAACGCTAAATGCCCAGAATCAAGTAAAAAGGAAAAGATCGGAGAAACTGCCAAAACTGGAAGCGAAGCCCGCCAAGCGCTGGCGGTCATCTCTCCAAGCCCGCCAGGTGCTGGCGGTCTTGTCGCCATGTCCGTCGGCACCTGTTTCCTCACCCGTTCTTTCCTTTCCTGTTCCGATCTTCATTACTCCGGTCCTGCTTGATTCCCACGCCCTTCCTATTCAGAATTTCGCCTGTTTAGAGCTCCAGAAACCCTCCCAACTTGTAGCCTACCCACACCCTTCTTCCTAACTTAGTTTTCCTCCTCCTCGCTTCACCCCATATGCCATATTTATCAAAAACAATTTAGGTAACAATTTAATCCGAATTTCTAGGCAGAAATCCAGATTAAAGGCCTTGTAAAATCAGTGTTTTTCATGGGCCAAACTTGTTAGAGGGTCCATACTTAATTGGTTCAGACTCTTAATCATTTAAATATCCAAAATCATCTCAATTGGGTCCAAAATAATTAATTGGGTCCATTAATTTATTTATTGGGTTAATAAGCTAAATTAAAGTAAAAAAACTACTTAAATTAGTCCTGGGCTCTAAAATCACATAATAAACCAAATGAAATAAAATAATGGCTAAATTTGATTGTTCACACCTACTCCATTGCTTTTCCTATTTATCTCCCACACATCAAATTATTCGTTTTTTCAACTCAAATTTACCATAAAAATAAAAAAATAGACAAAATATATAATTAATCCTAAATTTTCACGAGAATTTGCTGGCTTTCTTTGTTGTATATATTCCTTTAATATTTGTAAAAGAGTATTCATATATACCGTGATGTATGTACCAAATCTTGTGTGTGTGCTTCTCTCCTAGCTAGCTATATTATTCTTGCTTTGCTCCCTGTTTTAGGGTTTTGATGGAGAAGAAGAAATACAGAAGAACTGGAATAATTGGTAGGTGCGCTACCCAGCAGGTCTCGGGCTATAATCTGCCAATTGAGATCATCGCCATCATACTTATCGGACTTCCGACCAAGGACATCGTCCGGTGCATGTGTGTGTGCAAATCGTGGCGCCAGTTGCTGACCAGCCCTTATTTCGCTAAGCTGCACTTACCTATGGCGCAACAATGTCTCCTTTTCTGCCGTGCTCTATCTGAGGCCGCACCTCAACCATTAAAACGAAACATGCTACCTCTCACTACTACTAGTAGTGCTGATCATGCCCAGACTTCTCCTGTCGCCTTGGATGTGGGGCCGAGGTTCTTCCACACCCAGGAAACCGTTGGGGTAGTTGTTGGTTCTTGTAATGGCTTGCTCTGTTCAGTAGTATCACATGAAACTGATGCATCTGGAAGAAGGAGAGAGTTACCGGGACTCAGATTTTGTGTGTGCAATCCCGTTACAGGAGAATACATCTTGATTGGGAGCTTAGCAAAACGACCACTAGCATACCGCGGTTATCCCCACGGTATGGAGTTCTTCCATTGCCCGTTAAGTGATCAGTATAAGATTATGGTTTTCTTCCGTGACCCCCAGGCTTCACCGCCAATGATTTACACTCTTGGAAGTAATTTGTGGAGAAGCATTGAACATATTCAGTTCCCAATGTCACCGTCGGCATCCTTAAATGGTGCTCTTCACTGGGTTTGTTGTGATTATCTTTTAATATGTGACGGTATATGTGCATTCGATATAGAGAATGAAGCAGTCCGGTTTGTTATCCCCGCACCTCCTCAAATAAATGGTAATGTGTGTGCACGTGGCCTCAATGTATCACTGTGCCGTGGTTGGCTTAGTTTATCTAAGGCAAGTAGAAGGACATGGTATGACAGTGGTCTTGACATATGGATTATGAAGGAGTATGGAGAGGTAAGCTCTTGGACAAAACAGCATGTTGTTTTATCATCATCACTGGCGAGAAGATCACCAAAAGTTAAGGAGCAGCGAGTTATACCGATTGGATCCACCAGTAAAAGAGCAGAAGAAGATGACAAGGTTTTCCTGTTGAGTAAAGGAGGAGGAAGAGGCGCAAGCATTCTGTTATCCTACAATCTGAGGACAAACAAGACCAAAGAAGTAGAGGTAAAGGTTAACAGGGGAAAGCATTGTTTGTTTGTAGTTCCCTATACTCCTAGTCTTCTCTCACTTGGGGATGTCTTTGGTGGAAAAGGCTTCACGATTCTGAAAATAAATTAATATATTAATGTTCCCGTTTTCATGCTTTTCCTCCTGCAGTCTGTGTTTGGAGCAGGAAATGTATGATTTTTATTTGTTTTTTTGAACATATGCAAATGTATGATTAGATAGATATGAAGTGGGACTTTATCCTTCAGTTCAAAAGTTTACTAATTATATTATTATTATTTCGATATGGTATTGTTGTTGCATAATTTACTAATTATAATTTAAAAAGAAATTTAAACGTCGTAATTCGATGAACTCTATCGGACCGAGTTTTACCGAGGGGTTTTCCAGAAATAACCGAGCCTCGTTTCGATCACCGAGGATACGTGATGCTCGGGAGTATCTTTTTAACTAACCGAGCCTCGGAATTAAATTCATTCAAATGGTGGAACCTAATCTACAAGTTTTGGATTCATAAGCCGTTCTGCAAATTGTGGTTTCTTGAGTTTGCCTCTGCCATGATTTGGGTCTAAGCAAAGATTATATATGTTCAATAATTAGTCAAAACATATACAATTGTTATTAATATGCTCGATAACGATTTTCACTCTTTCTGTGATGTTACTGATTCTAAAAATTGGTTTGCATATATATAGTGCCAAACAATTTACTTTTGCAGCCGATTATGGGGGTTTCTTTGGGTGTGAGCTAGTAAGGCAAAGAGCAATCATAATATTCGTTGGAAGCTTTTCAACATGTTGCTTGTACTGCATTAATTATTTTCTGGTTATGCACAATTGGGCTAATTTGAAGGGGAAAGAACGAACTCAAAGAATCCATGAAAAATTGATAGATCTTGGCATGATTGTTGGTGGGTTTTGTTTACGTTACTTAAAAGTTTTTGTTGTCAAGAGGGATGAAGATGGAGATGGCTTTGCTGGGAAATACATGGGTGGTTCTTTGTTTTTGATTAAAACGCATTGAACCGAATATTAATACTTTGGATGAATTTATCCCTGATAAAGATCTACAGACAATTCAAGCTAGGGTTTCAAAGTTGTAGGAGTCTTTGAATAAAAAATTACAGAATCTCCTGGACTTGATTTTAATTGATATAAAGGTATGCTTAAATTTCTCATGCCTTCTATTTTCATATTATTTCCTTCTCATTTTATTAGTTTTTCTTATTTTTTTCAGATTTATTTATGTTTCAATATTTATTTCTTTATATTGTATCTATTTTTTTATTTATAATATATTTTTATTTTTTCCCTTCCATTTTATTAGTTTTTTAAATTTTCCAGAATTAAATATTATTTTCCTATTTTGTTTTTGCATTCAGTTATCCTTTTCAAATTTACATAATTATATATTATTTTCCTGTTTTTATTTTTCTGCATTGTATTAGTTTTTTTAATTTTCCAAAAATTTTTGCTTAAGATGAAACGCCCCGACCCGTATTTATCTACATAGTAAACACGTGCCGGAACTGTAACGACCCGACCAAACAAAGCCCAGCATACAGTGTATACAACAGAAAACCAGCTCAATAGCAAATAACATAAGTATGTCTGGCCCAACAGCCCAACATCATAAACAAGTCACCCGAATCCCGGGAACATCAACAATAACACAACCAGCCCAATGGCCCAACAATAGCAATAAATAGCACAGCGGAAGACTTAATAACTCACAAAGACACTGTATGCGAGACTGATGCAAACTAATGGATCCGAGTCCTGTCCAAGGGATAATGCCGCAGCCTGTCTGGAATGCATCATACCTGAACCACAAATATCTCAACCTACGGGATGAAAGCCCGCAGGTGAGGGGTGAGTCCGAAGTGCCCACCAACCATGGATAGACAATCAATATGCAACACTATAAATTACTCAAGGTCGAAAACAGGCACATCAGCCAAACACACCAATCCAAAAGACTCGACCCAAAACTGGTCCAAGACCAAAAAGACTTAAACAAAATCCAATTTCCAATTTTATCTTTCCGTGCCCTGTCACGGATAAGCTAGGGTCGTACCAGGTTATCAACCTGTTCCTGGTGCCAGATAAAAAAGAACCCGGGATCAACATCCCAATATCAAATCTCAGGGATCAACATCCCAATCAAACCGGCATCAACATGCCCATCACAAGTAACCCAGATCATGGCCACCACAAAACAATTTCTAACATTCCGGTCGTGCCTCTACTTACCACGTGACAATTATATCATCATCACCCAAAACCAAATCTCAGGGATCAACATCCCTAACCAAAACACCGGGATAGACATCCCAATCCAAAACCAAGAATCGACATCCTTATCACATTTTATTATTTAATCCATTATTCTTTATACCAAAAAGACACCGAGACAAACATCCCAAAACTCAATGCACGGGGATAAACATCCCAAAATCAATCAAGGCACTGGGATAAACATCCCGAATCAAACCACAGCAAATGCAACACTCAACAGTGCAACAATCATCAAACACAAGCTGGTCGTCTTCATTTTGGTTGTCGTCGTCCTCGTCCTCGAAGCCAGTGAGGCCCTTGAAGGCGTCGTGGCTGAGGATGGAGGAATTGGGGGTGGCGATGGCGGAGGGAGGTCTGAAGGAGGAGGAGGAGGAGCGAGCAACCAAAGAGTTGAAGTGGGGAGGTTTGTCAGAGGGGAAAGGGAAGAAAGAGGAACAAGAAGAAGAAGAAGAAGAGAGTGACTTTCTGGATGAGGAG
Source organism: Turnera subulata (assembly GCA_028386065.3). Classification (NCBI taxonomy): domain Eukaryota; kingdom Viridiplantae; phylum Streptophyta; class Magnoliopsida; order Malpighiales; family Passifloraceae; genus Turnera; species Turnera subulata. The sequence continues at coordinate 47,070 of JAKUCV010000013.1, read as the reverse complement.
GAAGTGGAGGAGAATTCAAGAGAGGGAGTGTGGAAGATGGAGGACACTCCTCCTATAACTGAAGAAGAAGCCATCTTTCTCTTCTCTTCTCTTGAGTTTGAGTTGTGGGGATTAGAGGAGAAGATAAGGCTTAAACCCTACACTCACTCACTTCACTCCTCTTGCAGATGATGAAGAGGAATGAAAAACCTCTCTGTTGTTTTGCTTTGGCCTCCAAAAACCAACCAAAACAACAACACAAAAATATCAAATGACAATGTATGGTTCCCTAAACCTCCATCTCGTTCCCTATCTCTTTATAAGCAGCAAGCACCTATCTTATTCTTCTTACCCACACCCCCAACTTATTTTATATTTTTTATATTACAAATAAATATATATCAATCAAAACATCCCTGGCCTCCTGATAATTTATTTACTTTCTCTTATTTTCTATTTTAGTCCACAACTTGCTTGAAACAAAATCCCAGGGATTGGAGAAATTTCTCAGCCCCCTTACTAATATCTAATCTTCCATTAAGCACTCCTTAACAATAACCTTTGACAAACCATAAGAAAAAAGAAATGGCGCATGGAACGCGTGGACTACCTCTTGCGCTAGAATGATGTTATTCGTTATTTGCCTTCCAGACACAAAACTGGATTGAGTCTCCGCCACCAATTCCCCAAGTAAAGGTTATACGATTGACCAAAAGTTTAGTTACCAGTTTATAAAGGACATTACACAGCCCAATTGGGCGAAACTGTGTAATCCTTTCTAGTTTGGCAATTTTGGGCAGCAAGACAAGCAGAGTGCAGTTCAATCTCCGATCCCACCACCCCCTTTCGAAGACATCCTGGATATAACGGATCAGGCTGACCTTCACCAGTTCCCATTGCGTTTGGAAAAACACTGCATGGAGGCCATCCGGGCCCCGTGCTTTCAAGGGGCCCATCTGCATCAAGCCCTCCTTTATCTCCTCCTCCTCAAATCTTCGTAATAACCCATCGAAACGGGTCTTATCGAATCTAGGGAAATCGTGTGGTAATGAAAATAAAAGAGCTGTTTAAAATAATCTATCGCCAGGGTTTTTAATTCCTCTTCATCCGTTCGCCATACCCCCAGATTGTCTTTCAGTGCCTCGACCTTATTCCTTTGTCAAAAACTGTGAGGGAGTATGCTTCAAATATCTCTGAATACCGGCCAATCTAGCAAGCAATCGTTTCTTCTTGTGGTGAATATTCCCAAAAACTGATTTGTTCCAGAATTTGGCTTTCTCCACAAAAGACTCTACTACCCCCACGATATCAGTATCTGAATCCCAAGCTATCTGAATGAAATTCTCAAAATCGTTGTGTGTTAGCAAGGCTGCCTAGAATTTGAAAGGCCTATTAGCCTTTGGAGGTGGTGGAATACCATCTTTGACTAATATTGGCCGATGATCCGAGCAAGTAAACGGTAAATGGGCAACCAAGGCATCTGGATATGCAAGCCTCTATGCCTCATTGCAAAGTGCCCTATCCAATCTCGCGTGGTATCCCTCTTTCCTCCATGTGAACCAGTTGCCCACAAAACCCATGTCCAATAGGCCAGTCTGATTCACACAATTTTGGAAGGCTTTACTACCCTCACTCGGCTTGCCAAGTCTGTTCCTGCGTTCTGAGCCAGATAACACTGCATTGAAATCTCCCAAAAGAATCCATGGCTCTGCCGCATCATCTGCCAAAGCCAGAATATTTCTCCAACAAAAATCCCGCCACTTATGTTGCGGGCTTGCGTATACTGCATTCAAGAGAAAAGAATCCATACCTCTAGTAACCCGAGCGTGGATCAGTTGAGTATGGTTGTGAAGAATTTCAACATGTACATCTTCCTCATTCTATAGTAACCAGACCCCGACGGGCCCCCCCGGCAAAATCTCACGCCTCCACTCTATGTGAGTTGGTAAACCTCAAGCTCTTGATCACTCTATCAGCTCTCCTTCCACTAATCCTTGGCTCCAAGATTATTGCTATTAGTGGTTTATGAGTATGACACTACTCCCGGAAATTCCTTGCAAACTCCTTCTTCTTTGCCCCCCGGCAGTTCC